>CM054118.1:97600255-97647585 GCA_028673005.1 Tanypteryx hageni
CCAGACATTGTTGACCGGGATGGAAAATGCAAACTTCGGGGGTATTTTCAAATAAATATTTTGAAGTTTGAACGACATAAATAGTTTTTAGTTATAGTTATAAAAAATCACATTACATTCAAATGACATTGTAGATATTATATAATTATAAATCTTACATGACATTTCAACGGACTCACCACACACTGCGTAATACGTGAATATCAAACAAATATAATTTCTCATGCATATAATATAGTATAACTCACGGAATTGAATATATGATTGTATAAGTAAACGCTTTATATTAACCTGAGTCGCCTTTGTTTTACTGAGTGTGTGTGTCGATAACCTCATCTATTAATATAATATAATTGGCAATTCATTGGGTCCCTCGATGGCATTTTACATTCAGTCCTGCAGTTTCCTGACACAATCTGTTTCTTAACTTCGTCATGAGTGTGTTAATTGTGCTTAATGAGCGTTCACCACTAGCAGTAGACACCGAAATGCAACAAAATCCTCAGTTCCGCATATCCAATATTTGTTTTAATAATTAATTCCAAAAGGTTCTTCTTATTGTCTTTGCATTCGGCTTCGGTTTTGTACTCAAATGAACAAATATCATTCCACGCTGTTTTCGTTTTGCTATTCGTCGAAATGAACACTTGATATCACTTTCGACAAATCATCATCATATTATCTATTTAAGGAACCAATAACATTTCGTAATATTAGATACATTAAATAGAGTTTTAATAATATTCCTCGGGGAGACTTTTATTCCACAGGGGGTGAAAATATCTCCCGGGCGCCCCCTTGGTTTCAACACTGTCGGGAAGCGAAGTTGCAGCCGTTAGGCGTAAATGAGAGATGAAGGTGACTCTGTTAAGGGTCACTTTCTAGCGAGTTCTTTTGTCCCGCCCTCTCTTTCCTCCGCTCCCCATTAGAGGTCTGCACGGGTCGAAATTTTCGGCCCAGGCCCGACCCGGCCCGTTCATAACTGAGCCCAAGTCCGGCCCGGCCCGAGACTTGGCCTCAGTTTACGCTCCCAAGACCGGCCCGAGGCCCGAAATGTTTTAAATGGACCTAAACTCGGCCCGATCGTGCACTTTTAGAAAATTATTTAATAAACGATTCCCTTTATTATAAATTTTTTTCATTAGCTTAGCTTACGATTTATAAAAATGTTCAAATCTGAAAAATCAATTTGTATTAATTCATTCAAATCCAAAATTGAGGATAATGAAAATATTTAGGACACGTTTCAATTAATGAATATCAATTGCCTGCCTAATATGAAAACAAAAATCAGGGCATTTTTGTTTAATTTTAAACATTTAGGCATTAAAAGTTTTTTAATATGAAACCATACGTTAATGAAACTTACCAACGAAACGGAGGAAGAAAGGCCATAAAGGATATTTCATAAATATAAAAACTAAACTTAGGAAAAGTAATTATTTGGAATTTATGAAAAAAAGATTTGACACATATAAAATACTGCTAAATAAAAGCGGCTTTAGAGATTAAAAAAGAAAAAAAGCAATAAAGTTCATACAAAAAATAAGGCAAAGGAACAAAGAGAAAAAAAGGTTTACTTTAGCTGAGTGAAAATTCGATTCCCAGTTGAGCCAGACGTTTTCTTCTTTTCCTCCATCGTGATATACGAGATTCACAGTGTTTACTTAAATTGGGTGCACTACATGGGAATTTAGATGACCAAGATATTTTATCTCATCCCACAACGATTTCTCGTAATATACAGATTGAAGCCGACACCCTACGTAAATCTCTTGTTGCCACCATTCAGAAAGCAGTCTATTTACAGCAGTGTGGTGCATCAACGGACGTGTGGGTTGATGATTTTCGAAAAATTGCTTGCACTACTTTGACACTTTTTAGGCGATAACTGGAAACTCATGAGCAGGGTTATGTTTATTTGTGAGTTTCCCGATGAAAAGAAAACGGGAAAATATTAGAAATGAGATTAAACGAGGAATAATTGCATTAGGCTTAAAATCTGACAGTCTTTCAAAGATTGTTTGTGACAGATCGGGGAGTTAACATTATCAGCGCTAGACTAGTCCAGTCCACTCGACTAGATTGCTCTTCTCATCTTATAAACACAATGTTAAGACACATTTTCAAGAGAATTCTTAGAAGTAAATCTGCCCCATATATATATATATATATATATATATATATATATATATATATATATATATATATATGTATATATATATTGCTACAACTGAAGCTAAATCTCTTGTAACATATCTTTAAAAATCTGGGCAAGTGAAAAATTTGTCAAAAACGTTACATCAAGAATGCGAAACACGTTTTTACATTAGAATTGAGACGTACGAGCCCCTTAATGAAGCATATGAAGAAATCGAGAATCTTTTGAGATGTCGAGAGGAAGAACAAAGAATGTCCCATTTACAGCAAGAAACATTATCAATGTTATTAAATTTTCTTAAACCATTTAAAGAGGCTTCGTTAGAACTAGAAGGAGATACATATCCAACCTTTCTTTTGGTTTTGCTAATTAAAGTAAGTCTACTCAAACACCTCACTATACAGCCAGATGACCCTGATGATCTGATAGCTCCGAAAAACAAATCTCGAAGTGTACTGTTGGAAAAATTTAAAATTCAAAGACTTTATCGGGTTGCTACATTTTTGTGGCCCAACTTTCGTCAGTTAAAAATGCTAACTGACGAGGAAAAGACAACCACATTGAGTGATGTGCAAGAACTTATGATTAAATTAAAAAGGGAGGAGCAGCCCCCAGCATCTACCAGTATAGAAGGTTGGGAGGCCAATAGTACTATAACAGCATACTCGGGAGAGCAAGTAGTGACCATAGCAAGCAATAATAGTCAACTTTCCTCCACTGAGAAATTAAAAGTTCTTGACTTCAGCGGTTTTGAAGATACCCCTCTTCAGCCTATTGTTCAAGATGACGAAGTAGTGATATATACACGGCTAGATGTTGGCCATGTTAAGCAAAAAGAACTGCTAGACTGGCGGAAGAATACTGAAGCAAAGTTTCCACTGCTGTCGCGTGTAGCAAGACATTCTACCTGTTCCAGCCACAAGCTCAAGTAGCGAACGAAACTTTAGCTTAGCAGGCTGCGTAGTGCAAGAGCGTCGAACAAGTCTGAGTAGTGATAGCGTCGATTCCATCTTGTTCCTCCATAGTAACGTGAATTAAAAGCAGGAAGGTGCGCAGGATGTACATTGTGAGCAGGGAAAACGTCGCATTTCAGTGAGTGTATTTTCTGCTAATTGTGTTATATAGACTGCGAATTAGGTAAAATATTTAACTAATTCTGCCCTGTAAAATTAATAATGTGTATTCTAAAAACCCTTGCCCAGTAACAATGTCAAACGGCCTGGCATCTTTGCAACACAACTTCACACAACGTTTTGTCACCCGCTTCTTCAAATCTTTGGACACTTTGGTTTCAGATTTATTTAAATGGCTTTCAATGGACTGCTGTCCTGCACTCATTCCAAATTTACACACATGCCGACTTAAGTGTGAATTCCCTGTCTTCACCCCACAATATCGAAAGAGAGACTTGCACTTTATGCACTGGACTGCATCCACATCTTTGTTCGTTTCTTTGTTACAAAGAACCTCAAATCGTTTCCACACTTGACTTTTCACGCCAGTTTTTTTAACCGTGATGTATTCTCCTCTTCTTAGTTTTTCTTTGATTAAATCCATTATTGTATTTTATAGGTTTATAAAAACGTTTAATAATACAAAAAATGTACAAAAACAGAAGCTATGTCAAATTCTATTAACACGGAGGAGACAATCTTTATCGTCCACTACCAAGAGCGAACTGATGACTTGTTAGGTTAGATTTCCCCTGCGAAATGCATAGTGCACAGTTGGGAACCCCAAATCGGACATTATTTACCTTTCTCAGACGTCCAGGCATAGTCATTCGACCTCTGCGGCCATGTGGCTGGAGGGCGAAGGGGCTTATGTTAGTGTTATGAGCGACAGAGGAATATTTCCCAGCAGGCCTAACACATTTTCTATTGAGAGCAAACCTCGTAAATATCTTGGGAAAGACTTTTGTAAAGTGAAATAAGATACTCCCTATATATTGCTCTGAAGAAATGCCGAAGCAAAAGAAAACAGTGCCGAAGAGCCTAAGAGAAAACAAATGAGCTCTCAAGAGGCGCCGAGATGAGAAAACGTATAGCCTCAAGAGAGGGAGAGTCTTTTCTGGGCCAACAAACATTCCATATCTTATGGGGGGCTTCTTGCTTAGTCTCAGCCGTCTCAGCACTCTATAGGGATATTTTAGAAGCCGATATTCTACTGATTCACCTAACTACCAAACCGGCCCGAGAATGGATAAATTTTCCTTCCCAGGCTAGGCCCAAGCCCTGCCCAAGCCCATCAGCTTACCAGCATTACCCGGCCCGACCACGGGCCGGGTTCGGGCCGAGTTTAGCCCGTGGGCCTAGGCCCGGCCCATGCAGACCTCTACTCCGCATCTAATGGAACTCTCGTGAAACCAGATCAGGGAATAGTGTTTCGTTTGAAATGAGTTGCGTCCTTTTTTGTTTTTACATTGCGAAATGAAACTGCCAGCGGATCTCTTCCTTTCAGCTTGAGCATTTAGTCAATGTTATGGGGATTTCGGTTTCCGCCGCAGATGTACTACATTAATTAATTAATCCAGAACAAGATGTTCCAAACGGAACTTATGATGCCTAAATTCCATTTCATCATTTATTTAATACTTATATTGGTCTTAATAGCCTTAAAATCACCGTGGATGAGTTTCTCTTTGTGTTACAAAATTTCATAATTTAGCGTTATAAAATATTACAAATAAAATTTCCGCTGATGCATATTCTTCTAGAAAAATGCGTTTAAATTTGCACAATGAGGCAACACTGTACGGGTTATAGAGGCGTTCCTTTTTTATGAACGTCAGTTAAAATTGTGCGAACATGGAGTACAGTTGGAACGAGTACGCTGCCATGTACTTAAATTATGGGGAGTGTCACAGCGTGGCATACGCTGCAGCACAAATGTATGCTGCACGTTACCCACAAAGGCGAAATCCGGACTACAAGGTGTTTTTACGGCTGGACCGTCGTCTGCGCGAGACAGAGAATATTTAAATGGCAAGATTTTTGCGTTTTTGAAGCATCGCGGTTTTAATGATTTTCCAATCACGATTGGCTCTAATTTATCGCTGCCGTCACTATTGGCACACAACAACACAGTTACTCTCTCTCTCTCTCTCTTTCGCACTCTTCCCACCTCGGCAGGATTGACCCTTTAAGCTGAGGGTTCTGTCCGGAAGACAATTGAAGAAGAGACCGATCTCGTCGGCGTTATAGATATCGAGCGCTTCAGTCGAGACGGCAACTTCTCCATCCAAAGCTCAGCACTTTCTTCTGAACGTTCTTTTACAAGCGAGGCCATGAAGGTCTTTGAAACGCGTAATCCACCCATTGGATGCTGCAAAATTTTGTATTCCGAGTCTATCAGCAATCTGCTTTCCTTTTTCTCTAATTATGGCTCCATCAATGGGGATATTTGCAGATCTTGCTTGCTGGTACCAGGTGAAGAGAATTTTCTCAAGAACACTGTAGCTCGACTCATTGCAAGTCTCTCTCTTTTTGCATGCATTCACACACTTATCGGATTGTTCCCGTATCTCCTTTTTCATGATGAGTTAAGGGTTGAGGATGGTAATCCAAGGTGCTTGGCCGCATCCATCTTTTCTCTTCAGGATTTTTTTCTATTTCTTCGATTATCGCCAATCTCTCATGCAGAGTCCTGACTTGCCTTTTAAACAAAGAAATATTGCAGAAATATTTGCTAATCGACACTACCAAGGCACTAAACTCCTCAAGGCAGTCAGAACGAGGTAAAGGGCGTTAGCAAACTGAGAGCATCAAGTATGTACGTGCGAGGTAATGATGGGTGTTCACGAACGATTCGTTCACGATCAACGGATCACTTTCGAAATCCGTGAACAAGTAACTCGCGCTTGGCGAACGAATCGTTCACGTCGCCATCAACGCTATGAATACGAGTCGTTCACGAATCATTCGCTCTCAAGATGACTCTCGCCACTCTCGTGCACTCTATTTCCCCTCTCGCAGCCGTTCACTTAGTTCCCTTTTCGCTCACTTTAGCTTTCACAGCAGTCTGTGATGAAAGTCATTTAGGTTACCTAATAAAAACGAATTTCTTTCATCTTTTTACACGTGAGATTGAAATTGTCTTGTATGCACAGGCATTTAAAATGAAAAATCATTCGACGTAGTCACATAAACTCTAACAGCACAATATTCATTCACTTTTGATTATAATATATAACTATACACAAACGTATATATTAGGTCACCACAATACCCATGTAATTTTTAATTTAATTAATTTAATTTTTCTCCATATGTTTCCCCAATTATGCATCAACCTCTATATACATACATATTAAAAAGGCACAGGGACCATAGTGTTTAGGGCAGTGGTTCCCAACCTTTTTGCAAGCGCGGCACGTTTTCAAAGATGAACAGAATTTCGCGGCACGCCAGCTTTCAAACTAGGCTTTTACATATTTACCTCGTTACCATGATATTTAGCATTTTTTATCGTTTAAACCTAATTTTACTGTAATTCAACTTGGATTCGGATTGTGTCTTTAAAAATATATTGTTCATTCTTTCAGCTAGTTATATGTTTTATTCCGAGACCGTATCTTTATAGTAAGTAATTTAAATTTCCATAAGAGTAAAACCATAAATCGATTTTTACACGTTATCTTATGAGGACTAGAAATTACACCCTGGTCTCTTTTGGGAATGTTATTCATCATTCCCAATTAATATGTGAATTAAGTTTTCACTCAAAGTAACACTAACACTTACGGGAGCTGAGTTACGAAGCGGACAGACAGACCAACATAAAGTGGGCTGAAGGAAAAAAGGTTCCTTCCTAGGAATGGACGGACTGAAGAAATAAAAGAAGTGCAATCCTTCGTGGAATCATTCTGATGAGTTTGAGGTAAGATGAAACGTGAACGATGCGGGAGGTCCTACTTGTCCACGCCGTACGAAAGCGATTCACGAGATTCGTTCGCAGCGAGTATTTAATGAAAGATTCATCTAGGGATGAGTTGCGCTCGGCGACCGTTCATACGAACGAGTCTTCGTGGACGATTCATGTAGATGAATCACGATTCGTGAGTCAAATCTCGGGAATGAACGATCTTTGCCATCACTAGTACGAGGGTTTGGCTGTACTGTGGGATTCACACGGAGCGAGTTGAACGCCTAGGCTTGCCAAATTTCCAGATTTGGAAAGCGGGACATCGAGATTCGAGAGGGAAAGGGGAGGGAAGAAAGATCTTATATTTTTTCGAAGAAGAAATGCTCATACTGCATTTTAGCTTTCCCGTCAACAGCATAGTTGTAATAAGTGATCCATTAAACTTAATTTTTAAAGGTGTTTTGCAGTGAACCAAGTAGGCATCGTTTGACCACCCTGCTACGCCCGAAATTCGGTTTGGAAACGGAGTTGAGCTTTACCCCGAAACGAAGCGCTTCTGTTTATTCGAACGGGAAATGTTCGTCCATGTGTCAACAATTTTTTCTGAGTATTCTGACATTTGACACGCAGCAGCACGGCACTTCTGGCAATTTTTTCTGGCAGCGCACGCATGTGAATTTCGGCGCCACGAAAATTTACCGTCTGAATAAACCGAAGCGTTTTGCTTCAGTGCAGACTAGTATCCCTACGGAAAGACCGGAAACATAATGCTATAAAACGATTCCCAGGTTTTCCATGAAAGGCGACGAAAGATGGGTCAACGGGAAAATTTGAAACTACGTGTTCACGACGACTACCGTGACGTCATCACAGGATGTCGCTCACCCCTTCCCCTCCCGTTTTAGTACGATAATCGTAGCAAATATCAATTGGACGGACAGAAGAAATGGACTTAAATGAAAGAATTGCATAAAAGAAATCAAATTTATTACCGTATATCACACAATGCGAGAGTATAAAGTCATCAAATTACATAACAGTGAGGTATTTGTACATAAATATTATACAATAAAGATATAATAATGAATTATTGTAACCGACTTTTATAACGTTAATACCTTTTTTGCATGAACCGTATTTGAAGGAAATTCACGTGGACAACGAAAAACGTCAAACTTTCACGTCAAGGACGAATTTATGGATCAAGCAAACATCTATTGTAAAGTGATTTCTTTGGCCCTGGAACACAGTTCTCTTTCTGTACCACCTGTAAAAAGAATGAAAATGAATTTCTAAGAATGCCAATCATTAAACCTGCTAAACCTGATGAAATTGATGCAGGAGGCAATGGGCATGCTTCAAATGTTGCAATAAATGTAAAATAAGGCAAATGCGCTTATTGCCCATTGCGGTCCATAAACGATTTTTCTATGAAGATCACATTACCATTTGTAAAATTAAACATATCACATTGCACTACAAAATGTCCACTTTGATTATTTATAATTTATTCTAGGCACAGTCGTATTTGCTGACGTTTAGGTGTTCGTAGCAGTTACAGTTAGGCCATTTAAGATCTATATGTATTCATCAAATAACAAGGAAAACTTTTGATATGGAAATTTCAATTTCTAGATCGAATAACATACACCTACTTCTAAATACGTATTGAAACAAAGATAGAAGAATTATCTTAGCGTCAAGAAATACAAGCAAACACATAATAAGAAACAAGAAATAATCAAGTTAACAATTTCTGTAAATTAAAAATATTTCAAATTAAAACAATGAGACATCACTATGGTATACTTATTTTATTCTATTATAAACACCATTCTACTCCCTGGCGTGTACTTTGCAGTTTAACTTCCAAAGAACTCACTATAATCATGAGAAGTTTTAAATAGAAATTTCAATTACTCAATCTAAAATTACGGTTTATTTTGTGAATAACTGACACGTACCATATTCACGGATGGCACGGCTAGGTGAAGCAAGCGAGGCTTAACACCTAAAAATTAGAAACATTTTCTCTCAAAATGCTTCTTGCACACGAAAAACGAGAGAAATTTCTTTCCTTCTTTCTTAGGAGATCTATCCAGTGCAGGTATCTGTTAAGAAAATAGAAAAGCATTCTCACAAAACGCATTCACATAACACTTCGCAGAACTATTTCGTCAGTTTTTTTTTTTAAATATATGCTATTTTTAAGACTTACCTGGCTCTGTTGATTGAAGATCAGAACAAATTCACTCCGTCACGTTGCATTGTTGCACTTTTTCAAAATTTTCGTTTTTTCTAGTCGGTTTTGCACAAAATCCTACCTATGAAAAAAATTTCGAATCTCCAGCACATCTGGAAGTGCCTAAACATTAGTATCCTCCAATATATTATATATCATTATATATCGACGATTCTTACAGAGGAGGATATAACATAATAGGAGGATACTAATGTTTAGGCACTTCCAGATGTGCTGGAGATTCGAAATTTTTTTTATAGGTAGGATTTTGTGCAAAACCGACTAGAAAAAACGAAAATTTTGAAAAAGTGCAACAATGCGGCCGATAAAAATTCGCAATTGTTTAAACAAATTTTCATGGTTTATGTATTTCCGAATGTGCTACGGAGTTGAAATTTTTTTAATAAGTAGAATTCCTAAAATAACGAAATAGGGATTATACAAATTTTGATATTTTAATTTGTTTGGCAGTTAAAAATTCTTAAAGTTTAAACAATTGGATAACTGTTTAGGTACTACGAGATGAGCTAGGAAGCTGAAACTTTCAAATTATTTAGAGAATAGTAAATTTGCACAAATAAACATTTCAATTTTACCATATATGAAATGTGGCGGCCGTTAAAAATTATTTAAATTTAAACAATTAGAAAAATATTATTTTACTTCTGGAAATGCTACAACTTTAAAATTTGGCTAAAATGTGTAGCATTAGTACCCCATAATGAAGATAGTGTAAAACTTTTAAAATTGCAACATTTGGGAATTGTTTTAAATTATTATTTTTACATGTGGTAAAAAGGAAATTCACTGCAGACGTGAAATCTTTAGAATTAAAAGACTATTTGTAATGATGAAATGTCTGTCTGAAAAATGAATGTTTTTTCAAGGTGAGTTGAAATGCTTGAAGTATGCAAGCACCAACTACTAGTATGTTATATCCTCCTCCTCTGTAAGAGTCGTCGATATATAATGATATATATATATATATATATATATATATATATATATATATATATATATATATATATATATATATATATATATATATATATGGCATACAGACATCCTTTTTAATTTAGTCATATTGACTATCTAAAATTAATGATATGTCCAGACATCATTTGTACTTGAAAGAAAATCAAAACATTCAAATAAAATTATCACTTTTTATAAATACATATTATAGATAATGAAATACTCAAATGTAGTAGATGTTCCATAGTATGCAAATATAATACCATTAACATAAAAATTACATATACATATTCTTTAAATAATTTCTGGCAACTCGAACAATATACAAAATTTATGCTTTTCTATTTTTGTAACTTCAGTAACTATAGGTTACATTCATTAAAAATAATTACATTTAATGAAAATATAAGAAAAAATGGACATAAAGGAAATGAAAAATTTGAACAACTTAGAAATTATAATTCTTTGCATGGTGTTTGGAAAATCTCATCCATACTGTAAATATGCATATAATTTGAATGTCCATCATCTGTATCATATTTTATTCCATTCTAATCCAAATTTTCTTCATTAATCCATTAATGCATTCTGCCCTGGTTTGTTAGAATTGCCATTATTTCACGCTGTTGTCTAGCAGCAATATGAATTGGCCTAACTCTTTCCTGAATTTGTGACATGGTCTCTATCTGCTTATGTATCTTATAGTGTTTCTGTAACATGACATTTGAAGCAAAACACAGATTGCAGGTATTGCATATTCGATTTCTTAATTCCTTTTGAATAGATGGACAGTATAGATCATATGGCATAATTTTGAAATTTTTTGCTGATCTTGGTAATATTTCTTTCAAATCAATACTACTTGCAATGAAAACAGATGGATACTTCTAATTAAGACCTTGTTCATCTGTTGATAATGGAGCTTTTAAACCTGCATTTGTCTGTTTGATTGGAATCAGTGGAGGTAGGAATCGTTCCCTTAAAATACTAAAAATTGAGCTTCGAGGTGCTGAACAACAGTTTATGTCTTTGCACTTTACAATCTGTGTAAAATATTGGCTAGTTCTCAAATGTTTTGATGACCAAATAGCATCTTTTGTCAACAAATATTCAGGATTAATCTCGGAATTTTCTGGACTTATATATTTGACTACAGTTGGTTATCCATCAATTACCATCTGCCCCCATATTTCTGCCAATGTAAATATTCAGAGTTTTTTTTCAAGGTCAATCATTCCAGATCAATCATTTTGCCTTGTGAATTAAGATGGCTTCCATAATGCTCATGAGGAAGACAGGTCCTTACTTAAAGATGCCATCCTTCTCTCAACATGATTGAAAGAACTCCTGCCAGGTACATTGGTTGCAATAAAAAGGGCATCCAAATTATACTGTAAAAAGTGATTGATTCCAACATCAATTACATTCTGATATCGCAGATTCTCATCAGGGCCACCATCCACAGTAAAAAATTACCACAGGTTTTACTTTGTTCTGAAACCTTGTGTTACTTTCAAATTCTGGTAACTTCAAAAGTATTTCAAAGTCAAATAAATGCATGTGAAAATGCTGTTGAAGAAGAGGGCTTACCGGATCTGACAGCTACAAAGGTTGGGCCTGAGTATCCTACCGCAGTTGGATTGCCATTTCCATTTTTCTTTATTTCAATTCCAACATAAACTGGAGGTATCAACTTATGTCTGGCAACTACAACCCAATCATGATCTGGTAAACTCACTTGATACTCAACATGGGGATTGCTCCTTTGCTGCTGTTAAGCCAAGTGGCACTCTAGCCTTATCATCTTGGCTCAAGCATACTTCATTTGGTCGAAGAATTGAAGCAATTTCTTCCAAATGATTAATAGTTGCTCTGCAAAATTGCCCATCAAGATGTTGGAAATGTGCATCATTTTGAGCTCTCATGAGCTCATGAGTAATACAGAGAATAAATAAAAATTATTGAATTTGTCGGTTCAGGATAATTAAGAAAATAAAAAATAAAGCACAAGATCTTGGCAAAAAGTTTTACTTTTGACATCACATTGTTTTTACATATACCCCTCCCCCTTGTCACAAAATGTCACATATTCCCAGACCCCCTCCCTCCCCCTTAAGCGTGACATCATTTAAGGATGGCCCCTAAGTATTAAACTTATTTCGTTCTGCGCCATCCTGAATTTTTAGCATGCTATTGAATATTGAAGTAATATTCAAGTTCCACCAAAACACTAACTGTCAGACAGTGAGGGAAGAAATGAAGCAGAATAGCTATCGGGGCTGCCAACATTAACAGTATTGCCATTCTTTCGCCGAAATAAAACACGGCGCAGATAGTGTTTGCAGTTGGCGGAATATTTAATGAAAATTCAATTTACGATGTTGTGGTTTTTTTATTAAAAAAAACTAGTACCCAAGGGGAAAATTCGCGAGGACGTCCGAGGACGCCCCAAAAACTTTTTCCGCCTACAGTGCAACATAATACAATGACTATCTGAAATTGACAGGAAGACGCAATCAACACGGCATCAAGCGCCCTTCATAGAATCATTAGGTCAGTTTTAACGAAAAGAATTATTTTCACAAGCTAGATAATTTCATACCAGATACCCCGGTGCCGAGGAAAATATATAGGTACTATAATTGTGTTTGTCATTCTGTCTGTTATGCTATACAAATCCACACGCTTAAACCTAGAGGCACCAAACTCGGCATGTTATTTAATATGATCAAAAGGAAGAGCTTTGTCTTTTTTTGGGAACGAAATTTCAACGTCTGTACGTATGTAATGCTCTTTTAACGGTTATAACTCCGCCATTTTAGCTTCATATCCAACCAAATTTTGGATTTAGACTTACAATGATACACTGACTGGATAAACTGTGGAACATTGAAACAATATCGATATTTCCTGTGGCCAGCACATGACATTCCGATATCTCAAATTGAGAGTGAAGGAAAGAACTTACCGAGGTATATGACGGCTCATTTGAAAGACTCAATGAATACTCCTCTTTCCCCTCATCTCACCTCCCTCTCACGAGATGAGAGGCCTCCAAGGACGACATTGTATTTATTTTTAAACCGTTGGAAACCAATAAGACTCGCCAAGGCTCCAAGGAGCGTGCTCTATCTCACGCGTCTTCTTAAACCCCGAGACGAAAGGACGTGGAATGGAACGGTGAGACACGAGGACGTCCTCTCCCTTCCCGCTTACGCCCACCTCCCCCTTCCCCTCACGCCCACCTCCCCCTTCCCCTCACGCTCATCTCCCTCCCCCTCTTCCCCTCACGCAGTGTTCTTCCTCTCCTTCCTCTCGCATTCCTACTACATAGTTTTAAAGGCTCTGAATCTGTATAAACTAGCATAATGCCCTTCAAATATAACGGGTATATTCAAATTAAGTATTAAAATTAAGGCACTTCCCATTCTTCCTCCATTTCTCTCACCATCCCCCTCTCTCTCTCTCATGCTATTCAATTGGTCGCTTATGGAAAACAAATGTCCATCGCAATGGAAACTCGCTATAGTCCGTCCCATGCCTAAGAAAAGTCTTTCTTCTGATATAACTGGATCAGTTTACTCCCTATATATTATCAAAGGTATTTGAAAAGGTTTTACATGAACAAATCACTCATTTTCTAGCCAAAAATAATATCCTCGATTCACTACAATCGGGATTCCGAAAATCACACAGCACAACCACAGCACTCCTCAGAATCAATGACGATATCAGATTAGCAATGGACAAAAGAGAAGTCACTATCATGACTCTTCTTGACTTTAGTCAAGCTTTTGACTCTGTAGATGTAAACATACTTCTAACCAAACTGCGCCTCATGAACTTCTCCTCAGATTCCCTAAACTTAATTAGTTCTTACTTCAATGATCGCCATCAAAATGTCGTAGCTGACAATCATTCCTCAAAATGGATTAAAGTGACACGTGGTGTACCACAAGGTTCCACCCTCGGGCCACTGCTCTTCTCTCTGTACATTAATGACATATCTCCCTCCTCTTTTCCCTCTCCCCCTCCTATTCTACATCTCTCCCTCTTATTCTTCTCTCCCTTCCATTCTACCTCTCTCCCTTCCATTCTACCTCTCTCCCTTCCATTCTCCCTCTCTCTCTTCCTTTGGGGTACTTGCCATTCCGTGGTCATCGAGAGGATAAGAAATCAGTAAACAGAGGACATTTTTTATAAGTTATTGAGCTATTAGTAAAGTATGATGACGTGTTGTATCAACTCTTAAACTCACCCAAAGGAAAAATAAAGTATTTATCGCCAAAAATTCAAAACGAAATAATTGAAATATTAGCAAATGCCGTTTTGGGAAAAAACCACTTCTGAATGCAAATCAGCAGCTTGTTTTTCCGTATTGGTTGATACGGCGCAAGATATATCAGACATCGATCAGTTCAGCTTCTTTGTCCGTTATGTAATAATTGTGTGCAATGAATACCAAAATTGAAATTGAAAATGAACGAACACTTATAGGGTTCGTTGCAGTTGAAAATCACTCTGCAGAAGGAATGACGAACATAAGCGTTTCAAAATTAAAGGGGATTTCATATGGATTGGAGAAGCTTCGTGGGCAGTCCTATGTTGGGGAATCTGTTATGAGTGGTGTGTGTACAATAGAGCAGTGATTCTCAACCTTTTGCATCTTG
Source organism: Tanypteryx hageni (assembly GCA_028673005.1). NCBI lineage: Eukaryota > Metazoa > Arthropoda > Insecta > Odonata > Petaluridae > Tanypteryx > Tanypteryx hageni. Next base: position 97,615,167 of record CM054118.1, read on the forward strand.
CGTCCCGCCTACCATTCTGTCAAAAAACCTAGGTTCCACCAACCATTTTGCCGAAAACTGCATTTCAGAACACTATGGACATTTTTAAAACCTTAAACATTGGAGTAATTTTGTTGAGAAAAAGCTATACATTAATTACCGTCGAAATTTCGCGTCCCACTTAGACGACCTTCGCGTTCCACCAGTTGAGAAACACCGCAATAGAGTATAGAAAAGAACACAGGATATTTAGCCCAACGCACCATATAGCGCAAATCTTGATTTAAATCTGAGTTTAAAACACGCTACATCGGATATGGAAGATGGAAACAACTTTTTTGATGTAATTGATTCAGTTTATGTATTTTAGTGACAGTGTAATGAGATGGGATTTAATTAACGAAACTATTGCTGAGAAACCACTAAAATCACTTAAGGGTGTGTGTGCTTCACGTTTTTCTTCTAACAAAAGACAGCTTATAGAGGCTTTAAGATATTTGAGATTTGTTGATGTAATGAAATCCTTAAATGCGATAATACTGGAAAGTGCCAAAACGCAGTAAATAATTAAAGCAAAAATACTTTTAAAACAAATTTGTAGTTTTGAATTTTTTTAACGGTGTTAATATTTACAAGTATATTGGAGAAAACGGACGCTTTATAACAACATTTTTACAAGCAAATCTTGTGTTTGCAAAAAGGTTTCGATTTTCTTCAGACTTTGCAAGAGCATTTATCCGAAATTAAAACGGACGAGGAGTTCCATAAAATTAATGAAAAAGCTAGTGAATTATATCTGTCTTGAAGAATTACGACAAAATTTAAAACAGTTAGAAATAGAGCTCTTTTGGAAAATCCTACCTTTAAACATAATAAATTTAAATACAAAATACACTTTGGCACACTAAACAAATTTTCAAAGCAAATAAAAAAGAGATTTGAAGATATGAGAACAATCATGGAATATATTTCAATAATAACACCAAAGCGTTTAACAACAAGCACCACAGAAGAGGTTCACAAAGAATCAAAAAAGATAGTAGAAAATATAAAAGTGACTTATCACAAGATCTAGGGTCTCAACTGGTGTCTTTAAAAACCATTTTTGAAAAGAAGTTAAAAAATATTACAATTATTAAAGAAATGGCAGACATTATTCTCATTGATAACAGTGAACTAGCCCCTAGTATTCCAGATGTACGAATGTACTGTATCCATGCTTTTCCTAACAATGCCAGTAACGACGAATAACAATGTAGGAAGTTTCTCGGAACTGAAAATAATAAAAAGTTATTTACTAAGTGCCATATCCGTAGAGCGACTAAAGGCTTAGCGGTTCTTTCGATTGAAAATGAAACAGCAATAAAATTGGATACTTCCAAAGGTTTTTGCTAATGAATAGGTTAGGGAAAAAATATTAAAAAGTTTTAAGAGAAACATATTTTAATGTAACGCTGTATTTCAGAAATCCATACAAGATTTATACCAAGCAAAATGTTTCATCTTCATTGAAAGGTTTTGTTTTAAAAATTCCAAATAAAGAGATTTTTGTCAATCAGTATTGGAAAATTTGTTTTATTTTTCATATGTACAAAAATAATTTGTTTTAATGTAATTTTGTATTTATATAATGTTATAAAACGTTTATAAAGCAAAACGTGTTTCGTTTTCATTAAAAGGTTTGATTAAAAAAAACTTCGATGGATGTGCCAGGGCGGGGCTACCAGACGCGAGGACGCGTTCATAAGGCGTCCTCGGACGTCCTCGCCGATTTCTTCACTTGGCTACTAGTTTTTTAATTAAAAAAATCACAACATCGTAAATTGAATTTTCGCGGGATTCTCTGCTCTCATGTTAGTGCAAATTGAGTCTAAACAATTCACTGGCGTTAAAACTTCGCCAGAAAAGGTTTTGAGATCATGATCTTACTAAAAATATGGAATTGTATTTGGTAAGTTTTGCGATCACCTTATCATTACTTCGCGGGTCGTAGGTTGGCGATCTTTATATTAAAACTTCGATTTCCAAATTATGCCACTTTCATTTCTGAAAAGTGTCTTTCTCCCAACACAGTATTAAAAAGTATCGTTTTTGCCAAAAAATCGATTTTGATATTTCAGTGGAAATCCACGTTTTAAGGTCTCCTGAATACTTTTTCGTTTTTCTCTCGATAATATGCGTGTCATGGGAATTTTCTGCTTTAACTCAAAAGCTAATAATCTGATCTGCAAAATGTTTTTATTAAAAAGCATTATTATAAATTAAAGATCTGATTATATTTTGGCTAATATTGGTCGTCATTTATCTGTTTTTGCCAAAATAGTGTTAGGGAGAGCACAGATACACTTTTAGCGAACTCTTTCCGTGAAAAACGATGAAAAACGTCAGTGGATAATAGATTAGTAAAAGGTAGACTACAAATACACTGTTTCGATATAAACGTAATTTTTGGCGTTGAATTGTTAAAAGTTACTTAAAAATGGAAATATCCAAAAGCCTTAAGCGTGAATAATTTTGAAACGAAGAAATTCTACTATGACCGGGAGTCGAACCAGGATCTTCCACTTGTCCGGCGAGTATTCCACCACTGAACTACAGTAGCAGTTTCTGAACGCCGGTGTTTTTCTTAGTTGGGTCCGGGCTAACTATTATCAACCACCCCCAACGAACGTCCTCCAAGAGATACGTCAAAGAAAACCCCTCCCTTTTAAATGGTGAAACTGCCAATGGAATTTTGAAACCGGAAGAAATTATACTATGACCGGTAATCTTCCACTTGCCAGGCGGTTATTCTACCACTGAACTACCTTAGAAGACCAGGGTTCGATTTCCGGTCATAGCAGAATGTTTTCTTGTTTCAAAATTATTCCAGAAATTACAGCTTATGCCTATCTGCATAGGATCTATATATCATATCATTGCATCATTTTAAATCTTAAGCCTCAACAACTTTCTAGTTGGAATCGAGCCATTAATAATTATTCTGTGGCATGAAAAATATATCCTTCCAATCTATTTCATTCTTATTCGACAGCTTCCATCGCTATGCAATGGGTATTAATTATCTTCAAACTAATCATATCCCCTATGTTAAAAATAGTACCTGTGTGAGCTGCTTCCTGTGACTTCGTGAGACATGTTTAGAAGGGAATCATGTGTCGTAGGCAATAAATACATTTCCCTCTCGCACTTCTCTTGTTCTCTTTCTGTTTTCCTCGCCTCCTCCGCTCTCGCCCGTTCCTCCCTCTCTATTCCTCTTTTCAACCCTCCGACACAAACATTCTTGCTACGCACCCTCCTCCTCCTCACCGGCGCGCCGGAAGGACAAATTACCGAAAAGGTGGTCATAAATAGGGAGGATATATATATATTCTCAAAAAAAACAACTAAGGAATCATAATAAAGAAAAAATCTGATGTGGCCACCACATTACTTTCTCCATATCTGTAATATTTCTAAAAATTCCAAATAGCTTACATAATAATAAATATTTTAAGAAACCGAGAAAATTTTAGACTTTACAAAGAACAGAAATTAACTCAAACATAGTCAACATAGTCTTCTGATATTGGATATAACCACAAAGCTCCAACGATTAAGAAAAGAAAAAGGAGCGTTACTATGACGTAACTAAGCGTCAATTGTTAACAGTCATCGGTAAGTGGCGTGGTGGTGGCAGAAAAAATATAACATATCTCTTAAACAGTGTATTATATGGGAAAATGTTTCAAAAGGATAGTTTAAAATTAAAATTCCAACAACTTTTATTCCAGTACATTTTTACATTTATCAAATATTAAAGCGAATATCTCAAAATAACGGATGTGAAAAGAGTAAACACCCACTTCCAGTTCACCGATTTTTACCAAAATTTAACCAATTCTTGAGACATTCATAAGAATGTTAAATATAAAATTTCGTGTTGACCTGTTTAATAGTTTTTGAGTTAGATCACCCAAAAAAGCTGTCGCATGCACGCACGCCCACAGAGAAAATAGTCAAAACATGTTCAGGGAACCTCAACGTGTATTTCCGTTGAAGTCTCGAAATCGATGAGCTGTAGATTCGAAATTTTTAAATAAAAGAAACAGGGATTATACAAATTTTGATATTTTAATTTGTTTGGCAGATAAAAATTCTTAAAATTAAAACAAATAGGTAAATGTTTAGATACTTCGGGGCAGGATAGGGAGCTGAAATTATTAAGTTATTTAGAGATTAGTCTGTGCAAACGGATAAACATCTCAGTGTATCCATGAAATTGTTATTGCGGCCGTTAAGAGTTAATGAATTTTAAACAATTAGATAAATGTTATTTCACTTCTAAGTGTGCTATAAATTTAAAATTTGGCAAAAATGTGTGGCATTATTAATTTAATGTAGGAAAACTGTAATATTCCTAAAATTGCAAAAATTAGTGATTGTTTTACTCCATTATTCTTCCATAATGAAAAAACAAAAACCCGTCCAGAGGAGAAATCTTTGGAATTAAAGAAATATTTGTAATGATGAAATATCTCCCTGAAAAATTAATGTTTTATCAAAGTGGGATGAAATGCTTGCAGTATGCAAGCACCTTCTGCTAGTCATTATATATCGACGAATCTTACAGAGGAGGATATAACATATATATATAACACATATATAACATATAGGAGGATACTAATGTTTACGCACTTCCAGATGAGCTGGAGATTCGAAATTTTTTTCTTAGGTAGGATTTTGTACAAAACCGACTAGAAAAAACGAAAATCTTCAAAAAGTGCAACAAAAGTGCTAAAAATTCGCAATTGTTTAAACAAATTTTCATGGTTTATGTATTTCCGCATGTGCTACGGAGTTGAAATTTTTTTTGTAAGTAGAATTCTTAAAAAAACGAAATAGGGATTATACAAATTTTGAAATTTTAGTTTGTTTGGCAGTTAAAAATTCTTAAAGTTTAAACAATTGGATAACTGTTTAGGTACTACGGGATGAGCTAGGAAGCTGAAATTTTCAAATTATTTACAGAGTAGTGAATTTGCACAAATAAACATTTCAATTTTACCGTATATGAAATGTGGCGGCCGTTAAAAATTATTTAAATTTAAACAATTAGAAAAATATATTTTTTTACTTCTAGAAATGCTACAACTTTAAAATTTGGCTAAAATATGTAGCATTAGTACCCCATAATGGAGAAAGTATAAAAATTTTAAAATTGCAACATTTGGGGATTTTTTTTAATCTATTACTTTTATATGTGGGAAAAACAAAAATCGCTGCGACGTTGAAATCTTTAGAATTGAAAGAATATTTGTAATGATAAAGTGTCTGTCTGAAAAATGAATGTTTTTTCAAGGTGAGTTGAAATGCTTGAAGTATGCAAGCACCAACTACTAGTATGTTATATCCTCCTCTGTAAGAAACGTCGCTATATAATGATAACATATATATAGGAGGATACTAATGTTTAGGCACTTCCAGATGAGCTGGAGATTCAAAATTTTTTTATTAGGTGTGATTTTGTGCAAAACCGACCAGAAAAAACGAAAATCTTGAAAAAGTGCAACAATGCGGCCGCTAAAAATTCGCAGTTGTTTAAACAAATTTTCAAGGTTTATGTATTTCCGCATGTTCTACGGAGTTAAAATTTTTTTTAGGTAGAATTCCTAAAATAACGAAATAGGGATTATACAAATTTCGATATTTTAATTTGTTTGGCAGTTAAAAATTCTTAAAGTTTAAACAAATTGATAACTTTTAGGTACCACGGGATGAGCTAGGAAGCTGAAATTTTCAAATTATTTACAGAGTAGTGATTCATTTTTCAGACAGATATTTCATTATTACAAATATAACATAATAGGAGGATACTAATGTTTAGGCACTTCCAGGAGAGCTGGAGATTCGAAATTTTTTTCATAAATAGGATTTTGTGCAAAACCGACTAAAAAAAACGAAAATCTTAAAAAAGTGAAATGGCGGCCGCTAAAAATTCGCAATTGTTTAAACAAATTTTCAAGGTTTATGTATTTCCGATTGTGCTACGGAGCTGAAATTTTTTTTAGAGGTAGGATTTGTAAAAAAACGAAATAGAGATTATAGAAATATTGATATTTTTATTTGTTTGGCAGTTCAAAATTCTTAAAGTTTAAACAAATTGGTAGATGATTAGACACTACGCCGCAAGTTAGGGGGATGAAATTTTTAAATTATGTAGAGGTTAGTCAATGTAAACAAATAAATATTTCAATTTATCCATTAAATCGTTATTTTAGCTGTCAAAAATTATTTAAATTTAAACAATTAGATAAATGTTATTTCATTTCTAATTTTACTATAAATTTAGAATTTGAAAGAAATATTTATGCCACACATTATGAACTCAAAGTGGGAAAAGTATATTATTCCTAAAATTGCTAAAATTAGCGTTAGTTTTACTCCATTATCGTTCCATAATGAAAAAACTAAAACCTGTCCAAAGGAGACATCTTTAGAATTAAAGAAATATTTCTAATGATGAAATATCTGTCTGAAAAATGAATGATTTTTCAAGATGAGATGAAATGCTTGCAGTACGCAAGCACCTTCTACTAGTATGTTGTATCCTCCTCCTCCTCTGAAAGAAACGTTGATATATAATGATAACATATAGGAGGATACAAATGTCTAGGTACTTCCAGATGAGCTGGAGATTCGAAATTTTTTTCTTAGGTAGAATTTTGTGCAAAACCGACTAGAATAGATCGAAATTCTTGAAAAAGTGCAACAATGCGGCCGCTAAAAATTCGCAATTGTTTAAAGAAATTTTCAAGGTTTGTGTATTTCCGAATGTGCTACGGAGCTGAAATTTTTATAGAGGTAGGATTTGTAAAAAAACGAAATAGGGATTATAGACATTTTTTTATTTTAATCGTAATAAGAATAATAGTAATAATATTTAATAGTCTTCGAGATTTCAACAGAAATACGTTTTGAGGTCCCCTGAACACGTTTTGACCATTTTCTTGATGATGTGTGTGAGTGTATGTGATAGCCTTTTTTGGGTGATCTAACTCAAAAACTATTAAACAGGTCAACACGAAATTTTATATTTAACATTCTTATGAATGTCTCAAGAATTGGTTAAATTTTGGTAAAAATCGGTGAACTGGAAGTGGGTGTTTACTCTTTTCACATCCGTTATTTTGAGATATTCGCTTTAATATTTGATAAATGTAAAAATGTACTGGAATAAAAGTTGTTGGAATTTTAATTTTAAACTATCCTTTTGAAACATTTTCCCATATAATACACTGTTTAAGAGATATGTTATATTTTTGCTGCCACCACCACGCCACTTACCGATGACTGTTAACAATTGACGCTTAGTTACGTCATAGTAACGCTCCTTTTTCTTTTCTTAATCGTTGGAGCTTTGTGTTGTTATCCAATATCAGAAGGCTATGGTTTGAGTTTATTTCTGTTCTTTATCAAGTCTACAATTTTCTCGCAGTTTCTTAAAATATTTATTATTATGTAACCTATTTGGAATTTTTAGAAAAATTACAGGTATGGAGAAAATCATGTGGTGGCCACATCAGATTTTTTCCTTTGAGGTATTTTTTCATGCTGGAGACAACAGGATCAGAAGATATGAGGACTCTCTTGATGAGATCCTCAATTGTTCATATTCATAACGAGGCGATGAGGGCCGAGAATTATTTCAAAGGATAACTTTATTATTGGACTCTGGTTGGCCACATATGAGCTGCAGAGGAACAAAAGATGTGAAGAACACATCTTCATCGGAATCCGTTGGGTCATCAAATTTCTGCTTATACTAACTTTGGCCAGAACTTCCAAAAATCAAGCATAAATCTTTCAATTGTCCTTTGGAAAAAATACCAATAACCTCACTCTGAACCTGTATAAAGCATTCCGTTGTCTGGTTTAACAAGGCGCGTAACGTTATTTCTGCACTTTTGTCCGTTACTGTAATGGAAGAACTAACAGGCTAACGTTTCTCCGCCTCTTTCACTATATGGTAAGAAGGATACAAATCGCAGTTACATCTACATGATACCTTTTTGGTGGATGGCAGGGGGTGCAGTGCACAAAGGGTCCATAGTTTTCCTACGTTATCTTTTCCTATTATGGTCTCTTATCGTCCTAGGGAAAAACGATCCTCTATATTGCTCCGTTCTACAGTCGATCTCGCGAATCTTATCCTCACTGTCCTGCCTTCCGAGATACGCAGAGCTTCTGATAAGTCCTACTACCTCATTCGCTAGTCCCTCCGACATAAATTTTTCCAGTAGTTTAAATCTAGCCTGCAGCTTACGTTCCTCTAACGATGTCCATTTCAGATTTTCTATTAATGATGTTACGCTTTGTTTTCTATCGTAATTCCTCTTTACAAATCTAGCTGCCCTGCGCCGAACCTTTTCTCGTTAGTGAGTCCCTTTTCGTAGGTATCACACACAGCTGAAGCATATTCGACCTGCGGTCGAACCAAGGATAAATAACATAATTATTTCACTTTTTCGGAGCTATTTCGAACTATTCTCCCTATAAAGGCCAAATTTTTGTTAGCGGCACCTATCAATCGGCGTATGTGGGTGTCCCACGAGAGATCACGATGGATCGTGACTCCGAGATATTTAATCGAGTCTGAAACTGGAATCTCTACTCCGTCCAACAAATAATTATTATCCAACGAGATACTCTTGGTTCTCCAGAAGTTGATGACGCAGCTTTTCTTTTGGTTGATCTCTAACTGCCATTCCTTACACCATGCAGAAATAGTTTCTAGGTCATTTTGGAAATACTGGTGGTCTTCCGGATTGCTTATTTCTATATAGATGATGGTGTCGTCCGCGAAAAGCCTAATTTTACTTCTGATATCGTTTATATAAATTAGAAGTAATAACGGCCCAATTACACTACCCTGCGGAACGCCAGAGACAACCTCCACTAAGTTCGAAGATTTCCCATCTATAACAACCTTCTGCTTCCTATGATTTAAAAATTCACGGATCCAACTATCGATTTTAGAATTAACGCCTAAGGTTTATAATCTCGTTATTAACTTCCTGTGAGGTACCTTATCAAAGGCTTTCCTAAAATCTAAGACGATGGCATCGACCTGTGTATTCTTTTCTCCTCTTCTCAGTATACAATTAACAAACAGACCGACCTACCTTTCCTGAAGCCGTGTTGACAATCATCTAACAATAAATTACTATCAAGAAATCGCATTATGTTGCTCTCGAGTATATGTTCGAGAATCTTACACGATATCGAAGTTAAAGAAATCGGCCTGTAATTTTCTGGGTTCTCCTTGTCGCCGCCCTTATGAAGGGACCTCTGCGCGAGAAATGGATTTCTCGAAGATTATCCGAAGAAAAGGTGCTATTTCTTCAGCTAATTCTTTTAAAACGCGAGCAGGAATTTCTTAGGGGCCAGTGGCTTTGTTATGTCTAATGGAACAATTGCTTTGCTATTCCCACCTCAGAAAATACTATATCGTCCATCAGGTCCCCCCTTATTGCGGGTGCATAATGTACGCAATGGTCGCTGACGGCTGTAAATACTTTTACAAAATGACCGTTTAACAGGTTGGCTTTCTCTACGCTATCTTGAATAACGGCACCCGAGTCATTACGCAGGGAAGGTAAGGTAGGGCCTCTACCACAATAGATAAGTGAATAATAATTAGTTAGGAACTTGGTGCGCGGCACCCCCTGCCATCCACCGTCAAGGTGACTAGCAGGGTAATATGTAGATGTAGATGTACCTTGGACCTCTCTCACATAGGACCAAAACGCTTTAGAGTCCTCCATCAAATAATTATTTAATACATTATTTTTTAGGTTATTAAAAGCCTCGCGCATAGTATTTCTCGCTTTATCGCGGGATTCCTTATACGTCTTAACTTTAGTTGCTCTATATTAATCGGATGATGTAGATGGCATATTTTTTATTTTCGCGTGGCTTATTCTCTGACGCCTAAGCGCACTCCTAACTTGCTTATTGTACCAACGTGGCTCTTTATTGTCGACCTTCAATTTAATTGGAATGTACTTATCAATACCCTCGAGCATTATATCCTTGAATAGTTTCCATGACGACTCAGCACCTGATCGTTCGGTCATATCACGGAAGCCAGGTAGTATTTTTCGTAGGCGCGACCTGAAGCTTGAAAAGTTTGCCTTAGCAAATATATAAAACTTGATTTGAGGCTTAGGGTACCTATCGATTTTCAAGTTACACTCTGCAAATGCGGCCAGATGATCACTTATCCCATCTTCAATGGTGACTTTGTTTATTCTTTCTGGGACGTTAGTTGCTAATAAATCTAATATGTTTCCCGATCGCGTTGGCTTTCTGACTAATTGAAGGAGAGAGTGCTCGCAGAATGTTTCGATTAATGCCTCACAGGATTCGCGATCTTTACCTCTAGATTCGAAGCATAGGTTTTCCCAATCAATTGAGCGTAAGTTAAAGTCACCACCGACTATAACGATTCCATCTTGATTTATCAGTCTAAGCTTTGATATTGTTTCTCGAGACTTAAAATACAATCTACACCAGCGTTAGGTGGCCTGTAAAACGAGCATAAGAACACCTTTTTGGAGCCATCTTTACCTATGCGGTACCAAACACTCTCGATATCCTCGTCACATATCGGAATCTCACTGCTATCGTACTTATCGCTAACCGCTATGAAAACCCCCCGCCCGATCTATTAGCGCGATCTTTTCTATAGACACGATAGTCTCGAGGAAATATCTCCTGACTCTGAATCTCATCCGTTAACCAACTTTCTGTGCCTATCAAGACGTCGGCGTGTAGACTGCGAATAATATGCTCGAACTCGGCAATTTTCCTACGGATGCTGTGACAGTTCAGTACGACGACGGTTAATTTCTCACTATCACTTTGCATAATAATCTCACCCTTGACTTTCTCTTCCACTCTTAAACTACATGCGCTCCCACCACAATCACTCCCACGACTATGTGGCGTCGCATCAAAATTGGAATTGCGACCCGTCGCGACCTTTACGGAACATTCTATCAATGACCTATCGCGAAATTGGTGCTGCATGTTACGCTCGGAGTATATTCTATCATTAGATAATCTTTCGGGATTCTTATTTTCTACAAACGCATCGATTATCCCCTTACCCAAAACTGACCTACCCTGCCCCACTCTCTAGCCTAAAAAATCCCTACAGGCAGAGGAAATGCACGGGCTCTAAGAAGAGAGACCTTCGCTTCGCTCGGTCAGTAGTTTCAGACTTCGTTCTACGCTGAGGTAAAATATTTTAAAAAGTTTTCCCCTTCCATTTTAATACAGTATCTCCCTTCTATGTAAGATTTGGATTTGCTTTCTTAGTGCGACCGCTCTTATCTTAATTTAATATCATTCAAATGATAATTACATATTTCATCCTCGAGAGGGCTAAAAAGGGAAAGTTATATAAATATTAAGTTCGATTACGAAGGCTGCTAAAAACATTAAAAAACATGAACTGTCATAATTAAAATCCATGTCAATGAATACTTTTAGTAGCCCTCAAGAGGGCTTGGTCGTACCTAAACCTGAAGAGATGACCTAAAATACCTAAAACTAACCTAATATACCTAAAACTTCTGTGGTAATATAATTTTCTTAACAAAATATAAAAAACATAAAACTCATTACTTCGGATAGAAACATCTAATCGCTTTTACAAAGTCTTTAAACAAATCATCATCGTTGCCATTATTCTTCGCCACACGTACCCTAAAAGGTAGTCTTCCAGGCGTTATTCGGACATTCGGCCAATTATTCTCCGCATATTTGTTTTTATAACGGACCTGTATCCTTCAATATTTTGAGTTTAGGTCGAGCGATTGGTAGGAATTATGTGTGATCCCACTTCAACATTCTCCTGGATAACTTTTTCCAGGGTCGACGCGTCCCTCTTGTCCGCAAGATCGGCGTATTTCTCTGTCAACTTCCCCAACCGCTCACTTCGTCTTCGTCAAGCGGCCGCGATTATACATCTACATTATACCCCGCAAGTCACCTTTTTGGTGGATGGCAGGGGGTGCAGTGCACCAAAGGTCCCTAGTCTTTCTACGTTATCTTTTCCTATTATGTTCTCTTATCGTCCTAGGGAAAAACGATCCTCTATATGACTCCGTCCTACAATCGATCTCTCGAATCTTATCCTCGCTGTCCTGCCTTCCGAGATACGTAGGGCTCCTGATAAGTCCTACTACCTCATTCGCTAGTCCCTCACTTCGTCTTCGTGAAGCGGCCGCGATTATACTTGCGCCTCCCAAACGCACTCTCGTCGATTTCCACCGTTTTGCCAGCTCCTCCAATTTTTTCATTGTTTTCTAATAGCCACGCCAACAAAAGCTCGTGGAAGCTCGACAACAAATGTCCAACGGTCCATCTACTTAACCCCGTCAAAATAAATATAAGAGAGCTCGAGTCGAACCCAGGACTTGATTCAATGTTTTTTCTCTTCATTATCTTTTGAGGCGTAAGTGAAGCGGCCCTAGGAAATTTGACCTTACCTTAATTCTAGTTAATTTTAAAGGAAGAAATTATATGGCGTTTATGTTGGCACCTCTGACTCTCCCTTCAGTTTCATTCCTCCCCCACCCTCTCTACTTCGCTCGTTTCCTAGCTCCGTTGATATGTGTGTATGTATGAATTTTGTTTATAAAACGCCAATAATCAGCATTTTTACCGCAGTGCAATGATGTAACTTTCAATCGCCTTATTTGCAAAAAGTATCGCAATTTTGCAATAATAGATCGGTAATGTCACCACACGCTGTGAGGGTAGACTACACCGAGCAAGGGTCTGGGACTCGAGTCCGAGCGAGGGACGCTTACCCTCTCTGATAAGGGTCGAACACGAAGAGCTGGTAGTCTTCTCAGACATGGGCCCACATCTGCATGGTTATTATTTTGCTTCTTCTCCGACTGGCAATTCGTGATACTTGAGAGGCATTTTAAGCATAAATAATAACAAATACTGAAGAGACCAACGAATGAACTCATACCCAACCCAAGGCTGGGAACAAAGTCAATGTGTACTACCCAACCCAACAGTTTTGGGATGGACTACATTTATCTGAGATCGGCCGAGTTTATATATCAGTTTTTTTTTACCTGTGTTAAGGTTTGAGGATTAACTACGGATTATCGGCCGGGTTTACAGTTGTCCCTCCCCACACCCTTCTCTCCCTTGCATTTGCTTCTCTTCTGAAAATATATTTAACCCACTCCTTCCACACCAACCCCTACCCTCTCTATCTGTCTCTCCACCCACCCCTCTTTCTCTCATTCTGTCTCCACCCATCCCCAGAGGGGGGGGGGGGCATCCCTTATTCCTCGCACGTGTACTCATTATCTCGGTCTGGTGACGATAGAGACAGAGGGAAAGACTGCTCGAGGGAGGAATCTCTATAGGTATTTATATTATGTAGACGGAAATTGTTTGGTTTATTTGCGTTTATCTTTAAAATATGCGCAGCACGTGCCGAGATGTCAAACTCCATGCCCCTGTTAATTATGTTTCCTTATTATATTCCGTAGTGTCGGTTGCGTGTGATTAACCAGATGATCCAAACGGAACTTATGATGCCTGCTTTACATTTAACCATTTATTATAATACTTTAATTGGCTTTAATAGCTTTAAAATCACCACGGACATGTTGCTTTGTGTTCCCAAATTTCATAAGTTAGGTTTATAAAATATTACAAATCCATACATTCGAACGGAAAACTAAATTAATTACTCGTGTTTGTGCGGCAAAAAAAATCGCGTTTATATGTATATGTTAGTGATCGGGAGCTCCAACGTCCGGCGTGTGGTAGCGCCTTTACTGTCAAGGGCCCCCCGGGAGGGTGTTCTCCAGGTGTATACCAGGAGGTTCGGTGCCCCATATGACGAGTTCAGGGTGTCGGTATTGGGCACGGGTTGCTCCTCGCTGCGGGTGGTGGCCCATGTTGGCACTAACGACGCTTCGAAGCGCGGGTCCGAGGAGGTTTTAAGTTCTTTTAAGGACTTGGCCACTGAGGTTGCTCGTGTCCGAGAGGAGTCGGGTGCTGATGTGCGGCTTACTATCCGTAGCATTGTTCCTCGGACGGACTGCGATGCTATGGTTTGGAGCCGAGTGGTCGGTCTGAACCGTAAGCTGTGGGACTTCTGTATGGGCAATGGAGTGGACTTTGTTGAACTGAGGCCGGTCCTGAACTCATGTAGGGCATCCGTAAACGGTTCTGATGTGCACAACACTGCCGAGGCTGCGGAGGTGGTAGCGCGTAGGGTGTTCGAGCATGCTTTTCTAGGTTAGATTTAAGGAATGGTAATTATTCACCAAGCGTTGAGAGGCACGTCAATAGTAGTAATACGTCCGACCGTCATACCACTATAAACGCGATGTTAATTAACAGTACAATACATTCTAAGCGTAGAAAGAGTCGACATAATAGGGAGGACAAGGAGGCAGTAAATAATAATAATAATTTAGTAGCGCGCGAGGCATCGTTACGTAGTAATAGCGATAAACTAAAAATCATCACGGTTAACGGTCGCAGCATTCGCAGGAAGGAGACCGAACTTGAACATCTTATTCGTAGTCTGCGTGCTGACGTAGTGATGGGTACAGAAAGTTGGCTAACGGCGGACATAGCCAATCAGGAGATCTTTCCTCGTGGCTATAGCGTTTTTAATAAACGAATTTAATAAATGTTTCTGTTTATACGCTAATATGTAGTACCTATGGATCAACTGTCCATTACTGAAGGGTAGTTGAGTGGAAAAGAAAATAACCCATTTTTTACTCGTCTATGCTCAAGCCGAGTTCGATGATAATTCTCTCGATGACAACAATACGAAAAATGTGATTTAAAACGCAGAACTGCTATCTTTTAGTAGAAAATCAGGAAAATACGATAAATTATCGAAATAATTCTTTGATAAGAATTAGAATCTACATTCTTTTCCCCTTATAACAGTACAAACCTCGCTCCGATATCACAATTATAAGATATTTTAATGTATTAATGAAAACATCTCTGCATGATGGATTTCAGACTTCCTATGTACAGCAAATAGGGAAAAAACATTCCTGGAATCGAACCCGTGACTTCAATCTTCTCCAAATAAAATATAGCCCGGAGGTGGGCCCTGGCAGCACAAGCCTCATACTAGAGCCCTATACTGGCCGAATTTTCAAGGCCCGGCCCATACCAATTTTGATCCGGCCCGCCCCGTCGTAGGTTGTCGTAGAAATTCTATCCCCGTGGCCCGTTTAAAGCTACTCGGCTCGAAAATTGCAACTGTTTTATTCCAAATTTTCTACCAACATCTGCGGGCTGTTCAATGATTTGAAAAGCATTGTTTTTAATCCACATATTCGTATGACTTGGAAGACCACAAACAAAATAAATTACTATACAAAATACACAAATATAATGTTATAGGCAAAAAATATATAAACCAATTCATTACGGAGAACGGCTCAAACTCGTTCTTAACTACCACTGGGTTAAAAAATCCCATGCCATTTTATTTCTTGAACCCTTTCAGTACGGAGGACTACTGTGAATCGTCCTCCGTGCTGAGTGGGTTAAAGAAAAACTTAGGCAAGTCATATAGGTAAATTTCAGACACATTAAAATATTGCGGTCCGTCAAATCCGGAAAATTGTTATAACATCCAGCAATTTTTAAAGCCAGGACCGGGTTCGTAATGAATTCCAACGGATCGGCCCGTGCAGGACCCTACCTCATACCAAGTTTCATGAAAATCGGTCCATTGATACAAAAGTTGTTAGTAGGGGATACACACACAGAGACAGGACCATTTCATAAGGCTAAGTTACCTTTGTAAACCAGCCTAAAAACTTCAAAAGCGCCGGTACTTATACGAAATTAGAAGAAATACGATCAATAAGCAACATTCTACGATAGAAATTAGAATCTTCATTCATTTCCTCCGAGTATAGTACAAATCTCGCTCCGATATTACAATTCTACGATATTTTAATGTGCAAGAGAAATTACTCTACACGATGGATTTCAGATTTCCCATGTAAATAAAATGGGAATCCGAGACTTGCAATATTCGCAACAAAAACTATCCTCGAGAGCTCGGCCCAAGTAGCAAGAGATTTCCACCTTCATGAAAATCGGTCTTTTGGTTCAGAAGTTAATAGCGGGGGACGGTCATACGAACGGACAGACAGACAATCGCACCGATGAAACTATAAGCCTATTTACATTCTGGAAAGTAGGTTAAAAATGCGAATTGCCTCTGGATGCGAATTAGTGACCAGAATGATTCAGCTATATTTGTTATTTCTCTCTATCTCTTTATATTTGTATTCCCACTAACAGATGGCATTCGGACCGAAACCGAATTCACGTTTGGTGGACAGATGACATGTGATGAGAGAACGAGTCATTCCGACGCTATTTGCCATTCTTTCATTTTCGCTTGCGCATAGGAGCACGTTGGAGTGTCCTACAAACACAGGATATTACATAGGATATCACTGGCGTAATTACCTGCCAAATATCCCGGGTATGCGAGAATCAGGTATTAAGTTTAAATAAAAATTAAATTAGAAATTAACGAAACAAACTTTTATATTCACTAAAAACTGAGCAATACATATAAAATTCACGTAATTGAATGTTACAAAAACTATTAAATGTTTTGGGCAAATATAAGATGTGTGCCAAAGATATATTAATGAAGATAATATATTCGTTTAACATTACTTCGTTCCGCAACTTTAATTTGCCTGGCAATATTTTTACTTTACGGAAAACACATTTCAGTGAATTTTGGATTTATTTTTAATATCCTACTCTTGACGTGGCTACATATAGTTGTCCATGGGTAAAGCAATCGATTGACAAATCTACACCTGCAACTTTAAAAGACTGCCCCTGTGTTTTGTTGATCGACATGGCAAAGGAAAGCCAGATTGGAAATTGCAGTCTTTTAAATTGAATCATTGTAACTGGTGATATCAACGGAATTCGAGGTATAAAAACATCTGGACCTTCTGCAATCCCTGTTAAAACAGTAGCCTCAATTGTACAGGTTCTCAAGTTTTTATGCACAGTCTTGTTCCATCGCATAATCAGCATCCAAATTCTCATTAGTGTGATTAGTGAGTTTGGTTTTAGTACCAATTTGTGAGCTGGCATTCCACTTATGTTTAAAGAATTTAGAAACTCGCATGGATAATGAACAGCATCGTTATTGTCTACTACCAAGTCAACTGATTTGTAAGATACTGTTTCCACTGGCAGTTATTATTAAATTGCATAATTTATGGCATCAACAATTTCGTTTCTTGGAGCAAGGACTGCGCGCTCACACAGCCATTTGTGATTTTCATCATTGGAAAAAGTATCTGGGAAGACTTTGTTTTTGAGTTCCTCTAATGAATTCACGTCATTTCAGAATCGTTGTTGTAAAGTGATTATGTCGGAGTTGGTAAATAGGCACATATAGATGTTCAAGGGAGGAAGAGTTAACGATTATAAATTTTGGTCGAAATTAAAGAATTGTTATAGAAGTTTTCATATTGTACCTTCTGAGATATGTTTCACATTATTATATAATTTTCAGTGTTAATGAAAAACAAATTTCGCTCTCTATTAAGTATAGAGAATATGCAAAATGCATAAAATGTTTTTAGAGAACGAAAGCACTTAAAATTACACATTGAAACTGTCTTCTAATTCCTTTTTGATACAGTTTGCCAGATGTATAGTTTTTTTTTTGGTGATTGTCCTTCTTTGAATAACCGTAGTGTTTCTTTCTTCCCTACTTTAGTTTATAATACGTATAAATTATTTCTTTTAGTTAATATTAGGTGTTGTTTATAACGGTTGTCACGTAGATTGTTAATCCAACACTACGCTCATTCCCGTGTTATTTAAATGGAAAAAATTAAATGAGAAAAACTTGTAGTTCAAATCGCTTTTAAAACCATACCGTATTACTTAACTTCTTATTGCGGCTAAAATGGCACCTTCATCTTGCTTCTACGTTCCGTAGTTGTTGCGTTACAAATGAAAAAACATACAAACATATTCATCAAAATATTTTTGGTAGAGATAGAAAAAAATTGGCAAACAAATTAATACAGAATGATCACGTTTAAAATACTAAAATCAATGTCGAAATCTTTTTCTGACATTATATTTTGCATGTATTCTTTAAATAAACGATTTTAATAAATATTACTGTTTATACGCTAATATATATCTATGTATGGATCAGCTGTCCATTGCTGAAGGGTAGTCGAATGGAAAAGAAAATAACCCATTTGTTCTCGTCTATGCTCAAGCCGAGTACGGTAATAATCGTCTCCATACCAACAATCCGAAAAAATACGATTTACAACGCAAAAAACACTGTTTTTGTATATATTCATGAAAATACGATCAATTATCAAAATTCTGTATTAAGAATTAGAATCTACATACTTTCCCCCTTAGAACAGTACAAACCTCGCTCTAATATCACAATTGTAAGATATTTTAATGTATTAAAGAAAACTTCACTGCAGGATGATTTGAGAATTCCTATGTAAAACAAATAGGGAAAAAACGTTCCTGGAATTCAAACCGGGACTTCAATCTTCATCAAATAAAATATAGCCAGGAGGTGGGCCCCGGCAGCACGAGCCTCAAGTTTCTTGTAAATGGGTCCATTGATGCAATAGTTGTTAGTAAGGGGGACCCACACTCAGACGATCATTTTATAAGGATATGTTTCCTTCGGAAACCAGCCTAAAAAAACGTAAAAAGTAGCCACAAAATAAATATTAACTTTACTCTCTAATAATTCCGCAACCTCACCCAAATGGTGCAGATTAACACCGTCCTAACCATTTCCAAATGGTAACTTTTTAATTATAAAGACCGCTTTCACAATCTTTCCAAATCTGGGGTGTGCCGACTATAGCCTATATAGAGAAGTGGTTCTCGGGCAGATTCGTTAGGATTCGTCCGGATGTTTGGTCGCCGCGACCCCCCAAGAATTGTCGAGAAGTAAAAAAAACACTCCAGTTTTTTCATACACGGGGGAGGGAGGCTGACGACGATAAGGAAGTTAATAATTAGAGAATTTTTTATTTTGTGCTCTTTATAAATACAAGGTTAGCACTATATATTATTTTCTTTTCAACTACGTATGTGTATTAAATGCCTTCAGAAAATATGTATTGTATAGTTTAAGTTTTGAAGTACTACTCACTACTGAGATATAATTTCTTGTTTGTATTTATTTCATAGAAATAATTCATTTGTTAATAAAGTTTTTGTACTCAGATAAGCCACAGAATTTTCTATATATTTTTAACAATAAATGCCGATAAATTAAAACCCGCAAAACGCTTATAACCAGAATTAAATCGTTTGCCTCAGCGAAGAGTGCTTGCCGTCCCCCTAAAATCTTCTCCCGACCCTCTAAGCGGGTCCCGACCCACCATCTGTGAACTACTGGACTTGAGTGTGACGATTTTGAGGCAGCATACATTGCTCAAACCAGAAGGAACTTTCAAACCCGTTTGAACGAACATAAAAGGTGCTACAAGAACAAGGACCTCACTTCATCATTTGCCAAACATTTAATAGACAATAAGCATACGAGTGATTTTGTGCCATAAATTCTAAGTTTGCTACCCAAAGGCTGAGAAGTGGACGACATGGAACAAATAGAAATTATAAATTCTTCAAACATCAATTTGATGAATGAATGTTTTTCCTAACCATTCCTCTCTCCTCTCAACCACCTTCTCCGCCCTTAACAATCGCTTCCGAGTACATACTCTTGGCTATTTTTCTTTTACGGCCCACTACCTTTCCCCTCCCACTTTCTTCCTCTCCCACTTTCTTCCCCTCCCACTTTCTCCCCTTCCCACTATCTCCCCCTCCCACTCTCTCCCTCCCATTTTCTCTCCCTCCCACTTTCTCCCCCTCCCACTTTCTCCCCCTCCCACTTTCTCCCCCTCCCACTCCCCCCACTTTCTCTCCCTACCACTCTCTCCCCCTCCCACTCTCTCCCTCCCACTTTCTTCCCCTCCCATTTTCTCTCCCTCCCACTTTCTCCCCCTCCCCCCCACTTTCTTCCCCTCCCACTTTCTCCCCCTCCCACCTTCTCCCCTTCCCACCTTCTCCCCTTCCCACTTTCACCCCCTCCCCTTACCAGTCACCTAGAATCCTACGCACCACTGATTTCCGTCCCCCAGTCAAGCCGGGTCCACACCGACAAAATTGTCGACGACTTGTGTTTAGCAACACGTGTTGGCAACATTTAAAAGTCGAAGTTGGTAACAGTTGAGACGCCCACATCTAAAGACGTGTTTTTGACAAATTCATGCCCAGTTACCAACGCAAGTCGACGACAATTACGCGTGTCCATACCAGGTTGCCAACACAACAAGCAACAAGGCGGAGTTTAGTAGTGGCCGAGATGTGGAACGATCCCTAAAAAATTGCTCTATTATATTTTGATTTTCGCTCGATTTCTAAAGAATTCACGCTCAAGTACAGAAAGTTGGCTAACGGCGGACATAGCATAGAAAAGATCTATGTAGCCGGTCGGGAGGTGGAGTCTTTATAGCAGTTAGCAATAAATACGAAAGTTACCCAATACAGATTAGTGATGACGAAGTCGAAAGTGTTTGGTGTAGTGTGAAAGGGAGCGACTGTAAAACTGTAAATATATGCGCCTTTTATAGACTACCAAATGCGAGCGTAGAAACTATTTATTATCTAGAGAAACAAGTGGCGACGCTAAGTTCGATTAATAAAGATAAAGCCAGTGTAATCGGGGGCGATTTCAATCTTCCGTCAATTGATTGGAGCCATAAGTGCTTTTATCTCGGTAGAGAGCGTGAATCTTGCGAGGCTTTACAAGAAACTTTCGGCAAACACTCATTTTATCAGATAGTGAGATTTCCCCCGAGATTTAATAATATATTAGATTTATTGGCTACTAATCTTCCTGAGCGTATGAATAAGGTATCTGTTGCTGAGGGAATAAGCGATCACAAGGCAGTGTACGTGGAGTTTCAGCTAAACATTAAGAAACAGGTTAAGGCTAAAAGAAATCTGTATGTATTTGCAAAGCCGATTTCACAAGATTTAGGTCTTTTCTCCGAAATAAATATACTAATTTCTGCGAGGTAACAGCTATTGCAGACGCGGAAGAGTCCTGGTGCATGTTCAGAGATATGATGCGAGAGTGTACAGATAAATTTATTCCAAGCAAACTGAAGCGTGAAAATGCGTAACTTAGACGGTACAACCAGGAAGTTAGGAGCGCTCTCCGACGGCAATGAAAACTCCACTCTCGCGTAAATAACATCCTCAACAGCTACGGTCGAACAAATTGCAACGTTAAGGCAGCAGTACAAGGAGGCCCGCTCCATAGCCAGAGTGTCAATGAGTAATGCGTTTAAAAATTACAGAAAGAAGGTTTTATAGGATAACTTGAAAGAGAACCCGAAAGCATTTTGGTCATATGTCAGAGAAGTCCAAGGTAGAGGCACCACTATTGCGTCATTGAGATCGGAAACGGGAAATGTAGTTCACGATAGTGCGGAGAAAGCAAACTTATTAAAAGAACACTTTCAGAAAGCTTTTACTCCTAATGACGATGAATGTGAAACCACTATTCCTATGTATCAGGGCGACTCGATGGAAGATTTGATATTTTCCGAAAATAGTATCGCGCTCCAACTTCATTCAGTTAAACCAAGTAAATCTTCTGGGCCGGAGGAAATTCCCGCGCGAGTATTGAAAGAGTTAGCTTATGAAATCGCACCGTATTTAAAAATTATATTCGAGGAATCTATTACGGAAGGTGACGTTCCTAAAGATTGGAAGATGGCACACGTTACGCCCATTCATAAGGTTGGCGACAAAGAGAACTCCGAAACTTCCTCTCGAATAGAGAACAGATAGTTGTCATCGATGGGAAATACTTGTCCCCCGTTAAAGTTGCTTCGGGTGTTCCTCAGGGAAGTGTATTGGGCCTTCCTTTTCTTAATCTATGTACTTAAATGATATCTGCTTGGTAGTTCGTAGTAAAATTAGACTTTTTGCCGATGATACCGTTCTATATAAAGAATTAATAAACCAGGATCGTAGATTGAACTCAATGTTGCGGCTTCTGGAGAAATATAGATCGGAATGTCTAAAATACGAGGTTGTAGGAATAATTGAAGCACCAACGTATACCGGTAGAAACGACCGTGACGATAAGATACGTGAGATCGATTGTAGGACGGAGCGTTATCTAGGCTCGTTCTTTCTGAGGACAATACGAGATCACAATAGAAAATTTCGACCTGCGATAGGCAATCTTTAGGTGGGATTGGTGCATTGCACTCCCTGCCACCCACCAATTAGGTGAATTGCAGGGTAACGTGTAGATATTTGCTTTCCCTATTCTAATCCTGATATTATCTGTACATTTTGCTTTCTTGTTATGATGCTTCCAAGGTATTTATAGTGTTAAACTTGTTTTAAAGGCTTTCCTTCAATACTTATGTTAAGATTCTCTTCTTTGCCTCATATACGAATGACCTTGGAATTTTCTGTATTTATTTCCATACCATATTTTCTACCTGTTATTACTAGTCTATTTATTATTTTCTCGAGTTCCGCTTACTTTCTTGCTTGAAGTACTTGATCATCCGCACATTTTACTGTTCTTGTAATCCTTCATCCAATTTTGAAATCTCCTGTGCCTTCTTACGCTTCTTTCATTAGACTCTCTCCATATATATATATATATATATATATATATATATATATATATATATATATAATACTGTAGTCGATAGGCAGCAGCTCTGTCTTACTCCTCTACCGATATTCACATATAGATTCCTTATCAGTCTCCTGTCTTTTCAGTCTACACCTATATCCTTTAATTATCTTCATCAACATTACCCAATTTACTCTATCAAAGGCCTTCTGCCAGTCTACGAAACATACGCAGATATCTTGCCTGTACTATATTGCCCTTCCTGATATGATTCTAGCTACTCCTATAGCATCTCTAGTCCTTCGTCCTTTTCTGAAACCGTGCATCATATCGTACCGTCATAACTTCTCAATTTGTTGTATTTCATCACATTTTTGTAAAATAAAATTTTCTCTAGCTTTATCTGTCACCCTTCTCAACTCATTGTGCATACGTTTATAGTTGGCTATACCTTCTTCACTGTTAACGTTTTTCCATTTTGGTCTCTCATTCATTTTCTCCAGCTTTTCCTTCGTGATCCATGGTTTTCTGATTTTCTTCTCTTGTTTTCCAATCTCTTTATCCAAGGTATCCTTGATACTGGTTTTAATTTCATTACATTCTATATCGACGGTCTTCGGTTTGTTTTCCAACTTTCTTAAGTTATCTTCCAACTTCATGCTGACTACATTCTGTCTTTCTTTCAGTTTTTCTGGGTCCCAAGTCTGTCTTTCTCTTCTCGTTTTTCTTATTTGTTTGAGCTTTGTACTTAGGTCAACTATTAGAAGGCTGTGATCTGGTTCAATGTCTGCTCCTGGTAATGTTTTGGCGGTCTTTATGCTGTTCCTGAATCTTTGTTTTACTAAGATGTAATCTATTTGGCATCTCAGTCTATCTCCTGGGCTTTTCCATGTGTATAATCTTTGTTTGTGTTTTTTGAACCATGTATTAGTCACTACAAGGTCATTATTGATGCAGAATTATACCAGTTTTTCCCGTCCTTGGATTCTCTTCCCAAGTCCGTATTGCCCGAGAAAATTTTCTTCCTGTCCTTCCCCGACTATGCTGTTCCAATCTCCCATTATTATGCAGTTTACCTTTCCTCTTCCGTCTTCTTCGTTAATGTCATTTATTTACTCATAAATCTCCTCGATTTCTTCATCTTCATGAGCTGACTTTGGCATATATACCTGGATTATCAGCATGTCCACTGGGACTGCTTTGAGCTTCATTGCCATCATTCTATCGTTCGTTGGTATTATCTTTGTCACGCTTTTCATCATATCTTTCCTAAGTACCAGAACTACTTCCCTTTCCCCTCCAGAGTAAACTACTGCGAACTCCTCCGAATCGAGCTGTCCTTCTCCTTCCCATCTAGTTTCACTAAGTCCTATAATGTCGGCTCTTTTTCTTCTCATTTCTTCTTTCAAGTTCTCTAGCTTTCCTGCCTTTCTCATAGTTCTTACGTTCCAAGCCCCTATTCGTAAATTACTTTCGACAAATGTTTTCCTCAAGGCAGTCCCCGCCCGGAGATCCGATTGGGGGACTATTTTACCTCCGGATTGTTTTACCTCGAGAGAAGTCATATTTTCCAACCATATAATCATTACTAGGGATTGTAATGTGGTAATTTCCCTCTTGCTTTCCACATCGCAGTACTGTATCCGTTCAAATCGTCCCGATCACGCCTACAGCTGTATTGGATATAGACCCGACCAACATCATTTGTTTTTGGCTCTATACCATACTGACAGTACTGCCAGGCACCGATGATAGTTTTTTTTTTAAATAAAACCTCCATTCGCGGAGTTTTAATCCCGGAACTTTATAATGGGAAGCCGACACGCTAACCACTACACCACCGGTGCATTATATATATATATATATATATATATATACACATATATATATATATAAATATAAATATATATATATATAACAACTTACGGAAAAGGAAAGGTAAAATGAATATATGGATGTCAACAAGGTGTTGGTATGAGGAAACCCAGTGAGCACTCACCAATCAGACGACTTCAGGTTGGCGAGGCCCCGGGGATGTCGAGGCGACACACGTTTCCTCATCCCAACACCTTGTTGACATCCATATATATATATATATATATATATATATATATATATATATATATATATATATATATATATATACAGTGGAACCTCGCTTAACGAGCACCTCTCATAACGAGTAATTCGAATAACGAGCAAAATAAATTGTAAAAAAATGATTCGCTGAACGAGGGACGTTTCGCATAACGAGTGACGATGGGAGGGGAACTCCCGGATTGTGCGCCTGCAACAGCGAGGGTCGGAAGGCAAGGGGGGTCGGACAGAGCGGTGCGGGGGCTCTATATAGGGCCAGCACCGCAGAGCGCTGCAGTCGCCTGACGTCTCGAAATCAGCCAATCAGAGGAACGGATGCGTTAGCTGCAAGCCTGCTGCTGACAGCGTGCTTGGATCTCCGCTCTGTCCGTCGCCCCTCCCTCTTAGTCAACCGTCCATGCCTGTTATATCAGTCTGTGGTTAGCACTCGTTCCGCTAGGATCTTAGTGTCGCTTGTGATCACACATTTTTCCAAACTTGTGTTCAGACATATTATTTGTGATTTTTTTTTGTGCAAAGTTTAATAACCCTTGCAAAAATGTCCCGAAGAAAAAGCCGCAAGGAGACAGCTATAAGAGAATAAAAATAACCGTAGAAATGAAACGTAAAATCATTGAAAAGCGAGAACGAGGTGTGAGCGTGGCCGATCTAGCACGCACATACAATCGGTCTACATCAACGATTTGCACTATCCTCAAGAACAAGGACAAGATTAAGGAGATAGATGCTTCAAAGGGAGTGACAAGAATATCTACGCAACGGTTACGTATTCTAGATGATGTTGAAAGGTTGCTTCTCATATGGATAAATGAAAAGCAACTGCAAGGCGACACTATTAATGAGAACATCATTTGTGGGAAGGCGAAAGTGATTTTCGCCGACCTCGTTAAGAAGACTCCAGGATCATCAACGGCCGAAGAAGAAGTATTTAAGGGAAGTCGTGGGTGGTTCGAGAAGTTTAAGAGAAGAACTGGCATCCAAAGCGTTGTGAGGCACGGTGAAGCAGCAAGCTCCGACGCAAAGGCAGCAGAGAACTTCATCGGCGACTTCAAGAAGCTCGTAGATTCTGAGGGTTACCTGCCGCAACAGGTTTTCAATTGTGACGAAACGGGTCTCTTCTGGAAAAAGATGCCGAAGCGAACCTATATAACAGCAGAGGAGAATGCATTACCCGGCCACAAGCCAATGAAAGACCGTCTCACGCTGCTATTTTGTGCCAATGCAAGCGGCGATTTGAAAATTAAACCGCTGCTTGTTTACCATTCAGAAACTCCACGAGCCTTCAAGAAGTGTAAAGTCCAGAAGAGCAGGCTAAATGTGATGTGGAGTTCCAACAACAAGGCTTGGGTGACACGTGACCTTTTTACTGATTGAATCAATGAAGTGTTTGGTCCTTCTGTGAAAAAATATTTGCTTGAGATGAATCTACCTCTCCAAATCTTGCTTGTTATGGACAACGCTTCTGCCCATCCTCCAGGACTACAAGATGACCTCCTTGAAGAATTTAAATTCATCAAGATCCAGTTTCTGCCTCCCAACACCACTCCGTTACTCCAGCCTTTGGACCAGCAGGTTATTTGTAACTTTAAGAAGCTCTACACTAAAGCGCTCTTCGAGCGTTGTTTTGAGGTGACTGAAGGGACCAATCTCACTCTCAGAGAGTTTGGGAAATATCACTTCCACATCGTTGCCTGCCTCAAGATGATCGAAAAGGCGTGGGAAGGGGTTATCAAGAGAACCCTCACTTCTGCTTGGAAGAAGCTTTGGCCGGAGAGCGTTGTCGAATGTGACTTTGAGGGGTTTGAGACAGTACCTGTGGAGCCTGTAGTCAGCGAGATTGTGTCTTTGGCCACTGGAGGTGGATAACAAAGATATCGATGAGCTTGTGGAAGAGCACAGCCAAGAGCTGACCACCGAAGAGCTTATGGAGTTACATTGTGTTTCACAGCAAGAAGTTGTAGAGGAGAGTTTGTCCGAGGAGGAGGAGGTAACAGCAAACCAACTATCTTCTGGCGCAATAAGAGAAATGCTGAAAGCATGGGAAACTGTTGCATCGTACATTGAGAAGCAAAACCCTAATAAGGCAGTGGCTATGCGCGCTACTAATTTATTTAATGATAATGCTGTGTCACATTTCCACCAAATTCTGAAGCGTCGGCAAAAACAAATGCCTCTAGACAACTTTCTAGTAAAAAAGAATTAGGTATGTATCATAAATAGTAAATTAATTATTTCGATTTTTTTTTGTTTTCTACAAATCGAATTCTCATTCCAGGTTCGTTCATTCCGCGATAGAAGAAAAGAGGAAGATGAATCACGCTCCTTAACAATGTATATATAATTTTCTTTGAATAAACGTTATACATAAAATATTTTGAGTATTTTTCGGCATGGAACGCATTATCGAATTTTACATTAATTTGTATGGGAAAAACTGTTTCGCTTAACGAGTGTTTCGCGTTACGAGTAAGATTCTGGAACGAATTATGCTCGTTAAGCGAGGTTCCACTGTATATATATATATATATATATATATATATATATATATATGCCAGTTGCATTACACGCTAATACCCACAATGTCCCCTTCAATAGTTGCTACAATGTTAGGATTATTCGCGCTTTACCCTATGACACTCCTGCTCCCCTTCTCCGACACTGGGAACTAGCACATATCCATCTTCTCGACTCTTTCTCTCCGCCTGGCCTCAACCTCCGCTAACCCTATTAGCCCCCTTACAATGTCTCCTTGTTACATTGTAGTTATTCGCACTTACCACACTCCCTCTTTATTGGCTATCCACCCCTCCTACTCCCCACCTCCTCCAATCATCAGCCTTCCCACATCACCCTGTCATTCCCCGCCCAGTGTGTCACTTTACGTTACTCTTTCGCTGAAAAAGGGCATAGGCCCGATAAGCTTGCGTGTGTTTTTGTGTTCGTGTGTTTTACGTGTCTCTTCGACGCCCCCAGCAGCCTGCCAGCTTGGTCCTCAACTTGGTAAGTGTCCGCTGGGCTTCCCTCAACACCTTGTTGCCACCCTCATCACTACCTTTTCTTTTCCTTTAGTTTATATATATATATATATATATATATATATATATATATATATATATATATATATATATACATACATACACTTATACACACACCTACATTAGGGTGTCCCTTGCAGCTCCGCTTGCAAAGAAATCTATAAAAATTAGTTATACAGGGTGTGGGAATAATGGGACACACTTAGGACTCCCCTCCGTTAATTTTTGTTGAGATATTTACAAAGTACATGTTAATTATTTTAACGCTCTAAAAATTATTGATAATGAAAACTTAGAAGAAATACCATCATGATACCAGCTTGTTCTTCGATATAAATTTCTATCCAACATTTATTCACTTGCAAGTAATGCATAGATAAATGATCGGGATAGCGCCCGGCTCACCCATAGCTCGGGCCGGCCCTACAGACTAACAATGGAGATGAGTAGAAAACCTCAAAACAAAGCAGAATGTATAAGGAACAAATTCTCTAGAATACATACGTAGCGAGATATGGTAGGACGTTGCCAGTCTCCCTCATTCGCTGGTCCAGCCGGCAAAACACATTTTTGCAGGGATGGCGGCGTGCTGGATAAATTTCTGTAGAAGCCCCGGCTGCAGCTTAGGCTTGGTTACCAAACGCACCAATATCATAGCATTCGTGTAACGTGTAGTCCATATCATTTCCCATTCCGTGT
The DNA here is from genome assembly GCA_028673005.1 of Tanypteryx hageni. Lineage (NCBI taxonomy): Eukaryota > Metazoa > Arthropoda > Insecta > Odonata > Petaluridae > Tanypteryx > Tanypteryx hageni. The sequence goes on from CM054118.1 coordinate 97,643,760, forward strand.
TGACAGCGTACTGCTATGGGATGACTGCACAGTATGACAGTAGGCCTGCATACTGCGCGCTGAGTGTTCATCACTGTCGTCCGTGGTATTGCAGTGAGCTATATTTGTCTTTTCTGTGCCCCAATTGACATTTCCTTATTACCATGATATCTCGGTACCTATTCATTCTAGAGAACTTGTCCCTTATACATTTTGGTTAGTTTTGACGTTTTCTACCCGTCCCCGTTGTTAATGTGCGCCATCTTCCTCACCCTGTATGCAGTAGAACCTCGATTATATGTGAGCCTTTTATCCATTATTTTCTGTTAAACGTCACCCCGCTGGATTTTTTGTAAGTTTGGACATACATTCATAGTACTAAGAACTACATTCGTCCATGTAAAATTTATGTTATGCAATGTTAACATGTATATGACATTATTTCAACCATTCCTAGAAAAGAATTCGTGTTCACTTCTCGCAAATGATTATTGGAATCAACACCGCATATTTTCACACACGAAATTCTCGTAATTAACATCCCCTACTGAGTCTGTTTCTCACTTAAAATTCTCTGATAGTTTTGAAAGATCAACCTGTGTGGTAAATTCATATTCCCTAAAATAAAATGGCGGAAAAACGGAGACGCGTACCTTTTTGGTTTGTAAATCCTTCGATGTTTAAGGAAAGGAGAAAGTGCTTCGTTCAACAACGGAGTAAAGACTTTCCTCTAAACGGGCCAATAATAACGCAGAAGGCCCTTGCTATGAATGCAAAACTGAATGGTGATACACCGATCCGATATTATATCATCTACCTATCTCTCTCTCTTTCTTTCTCTGTTATGCGTCTAATTCTCTAATCCATCATTTTCTTGGTCCCAAACACTAAGGGAAAATCGAGGTTCTACTGTACGTGCTAAAGCTTTTATTATTTATTATTATATTATTTTTTATTATTAATCAATTCTATTATTTCACGTTTTATTTCACTTTTCATCTGGCCGCGTATGAACGGAGGAGGAGAGAGAGAGGATGGAGAGAGAGAGAGAGGATAGAGAGAGAGAGGATGTAGAGAGAGAGAGAGAGAGAGAATCGAGAGAGAAAGAGGATGGAGAGAGAGAGGATGGAGAGAGAGAGAGAGGATAGAGAGAGAGGATGTAGAGAGAGAGAGAGAGGATCGAGAGAGAGAGAGGATGGAAAGAGAGAGAGAGGATAGAGAGAGAGGATGTAGAGAGAGAGAGGATGGAGAGAGAGAGGATGGAGAGAGAGAGAGAGGATGGAAAGAGAGAGAGAGGATAGAGAGAGAGGCTGTAGAGAGAGGATGGAGAGAGAGAGGATGGAGAGAGAGAGGATGGAGAGAGAGAGGATGGAGAGAGAGGATGGAGAGAGAGAGAGAGGATGGAAAGAGAGAGGATGGAGAGAGAGAGGATGGAGAGAGAGAGGATGGAGAGAGAGAGGATGGAGAGAGAGGATGGAGAGAGAGAGGATGGAGAGAGAGAGGATAGAGAGAGAGAGGATGGAGAGAGGATGGAGAGAGAGAGGATGTAGAGAGAGAGAGAGGATGGAGAGAGAGAGGATGGAGAGAGAGAGAGGATGGAAAGAGAGAGGATGGAGAGAGAGAGGATGGAGAGAGAGAGGATGGAGAGAGAGAGGATGGAGAGAGAGAGGATGGAGAGAGGATGGAGAGAGAGAGGATGTAGAGAGAGAGAGAGGATGGAGAGAGAGGATGGAGAGAGAGAGGATGGAAAGAGAGAGGATAGAGAGAGAGAGGATGGAGAGAGGATGGAGAGAGAGAGGATGTAGAGAGAGAGAGGATGGAGAGAGAGAGGATGGAGAGAGAGAGAGGATGGAAAGAGAGAGGATGGAGAGAGAGAGGATGGAGAGAGAGAGGATGGAGAGAGAGAGGATGGAGAGAGAGAGGATGGAGAGAGAGAGGATGGAGAGAGAGAGGATGGAGAGAGAGAGGATGGAGAGAGAGAGGATGGAGAGAGAGAGGATGGAGAGAGAGAGGCTGGAGAGAGGATGGAGAGAGAGAGGATGTAGAGAGAGAGAGGATGGAGAGAGAGAGGATGGAGAGAGAGAGAGGATGGAAAGAGAGAGGATGGAGAGAGAGAGGATGGAGAGAGAGAGGATGGAGAGAGAGAGGATAGAGAGAGAGAGGATGGAGAGAGAGAGGATAGAGAGAGAGAGGATAGAGAGAGAGAGGATGGAGAGAGGATGGAGAGAGAGAGGATGTAGAGAGAGAGAGAGGATGGAGAGAGAGAGGATGGAGAGAGAGAGGATAGAGAGAGAGAGGATGGAGAGAGGATAGAGAGAGAGAGGATGTAGAGAGAGAGAGAGACGATGGAGAGAGAGGATGGAGAGAGAGGATGGAAAGAGAGAGGATGGAAAGAGAGAGGATGGAGAGAGAGAGGGTGGAAAGAGAGAGGATGGAGAGAGAGAGGATGGAGAGAGAGAGGATGGAGAGAGAGAGGATGGAGAGAGAGGAAGGAGAGAGAGAGGATGGAGAGAGAGAGGATAGAGAGAGAGAGGATGGAGAGAGGATGGAGAGAGAGAGGATGTAGAGAGAGAGAGAGGATGGAGAGAGGATGGAGAGAGAGAGGATGTAGAGAGAGAGAGAGGATGGAGAGAGAGAGGATGGAGAGAGAGAGGATGGAAAGAGAGAGGATGGAGAGAGAGAGGATGGAGAGAGAGAGAGAGAGAGGATGGAGAGAGAGAGAGGATGGAGAGAGAGAGGATGGAAAGAGAGAGGATGGAGAGAGAGGATGGAGAGAGAGAGGATGGAGAGAGAGAGGATAGAGAGAGAGAGAGGATGGAGAGAGGATGGAGAGAGAGAGGATGTAGAGAGAGAGAGGATGGAGAGAGAGAGGATGGAGAGAGAGAGAGGATGGAGAGAGAGAGGATGTAGAGAGAGAGAGGATGGAGAGAGAGAGGATGGAGAGAGAGAGGATGGAGAGAGAGAGAGGATGGAGAGAGAGAGGATGGAGAGAGAGAGGATGGAGAGAGAGGATGGAGAGAGAGAGGATGGAGAGAGAGAGGATAGAGAGAGAGAGGATGGAGAGAGGATGGAGAGAGGATGGAGAGAGAGAGGATGTAGAGAGAGAGAGGATGGAGAGAGAGAGGATGGAGAGAGAGAGGATGGAAAGAGAGAGGATGGAGAGAGAGAGGATGGAGAGAGAGAGGATGGAGAGAGAGAGGATGGAGAGAGAGAGAGGATGGGGAGAGAGAGGATGGAGAGAGAGAGGATGGAGAGAGAGAGAGAGGATGGAGAGAGAGAGGATGGAGAGAGAGAGAGAGGATGGAAAGAGAGAGGATGGAGAGAGAGAGGATGGAGAGAGAGAGAGGATGGAGAGAGAGAGGATGGAGAGAGAGAGAGAGGATGGAGAGAGAGAGGATGGAGAGAGAGAGGATGGAGAGAGAGAGGATAGAGAGAGAGAGGATGGAGAGAGGATGGAGAGAGGATGGAGAGAGAGAGGATGTAGAGAGAGAGAGAGGATGGAGAGAGAGAGGATGGAGAGAGAGAGGATGGAGAGAGAGAGGATGGAGAGAGAGAGAGGATGGAGAGAGAGAGGATGGAGAGAGAGAGGATGGAGAGAGAGAGGATGGAGAGAGAGAGGATGGAGAGAGAGAGGATAGAGAGAGAGAGGATGGAGAGAGGATGGAGAGAGAGAGGATGAGAGAGAGAGGATGGAGAGAGAGAGGATGGAGAGAGAGAGGATGGAGAGAGAGAGGATGGAGAGAGAGAGGATGGAGGAGAGAGAGGATGGAGAGAGAGAGGATGGAGAGAAGAGGGATGGAGAGAGAGAGATGAGAGAGGATGGAGAGGATGAGAGAGGATGGAGGAG
>CM054118.1:97648085-97899084 GCA_028673005.1 Tanypteryx hageni
GTAGAGAGAGGATGGAAAGAGAGAGAGAGAGAGGATGGAGAGAAAGAGGATGGAGAGAGAGAGGATGGAAAGAGAGGGAGAGGATGGAAAGAGAGAGAGAGGATAGAGAGAGAGAGAGGATGTAGAGAGAGAGAATAGAGAGGATGGAGAGAGAGAGAGGATGTAGAGAGAGAGAATAGAGAGGATGGAAAGAGAGAGAGAGAGGATAGAGAGAGAGAGGCTGTAGAGAGAGGATGGAGAGAGAGAGGATGGAGAGAGAGAGAGGATGGAAAGAGAGAGAGAGAGAGAGGATAGAGAGAGAGGATGGAGAGAGAGAGGATGGAGAGAGAGACAATGGAGAGAGAGGAGGGAAAGAGAGAGAGAGAGAGGATAGAGAGAGAGAGGCTGTAGAGAGAGAGAGAGAGGATGGAAAGAGAGAGAGGATGGAAAAGAGAGAGAGAGAGGATAGAGAGAGAGAGGATGACGAGAGAGAGAGAGGATGAAGAGAGAGAGGATGGAAAGAGAGAGAGAGGATCGAAAGAGAGAGAGAGAGGATGAAGAGAGAGGATGGAAAGAGAGGATGGAGAGAGAGAAGATGGAGAGAGAGAGAAGTTGGAGAGAGAGGATGGAGATAGAGGATGGAGAGATAGAGGATGGAAAGAGAGAGAGAGAGGGGGGGGATAGAGATAGATAGGATGTAGAGAGAGAGAGAGAAGATGGAGAGAGAGAGGATGGAGAGAGAGAGCGAGGATGGAAAGAGAGAGAGAGGATGGAAAGAGAGAGAGAGGATGGAGGGAGAGAGAGAGGATGGAAAGAGAGAGAGAGGATGGAGAGAGAGAGAGGATGGAGGGAGAGAGAGGATGGAAAGAGAGAGAGGATGGAGAGAGAGAAAGGATGGAAAGAGAGAGAGAGGATGGAAAGAGAGAGAGAGAGGCTAGAGAGAGCGAGAGAGAGAGGATTTAGAGAGAAAGAGAGGATAGAGAGAGAAGATGAAGAGAGAGAGGATGGAGATAGAGAGGATGGAGAGAGAGAGGATGGAGAGAGAGAGGATGGAGAGAAAGAGGATGGAAAGAGAGAGAGAGAGGATAGAGAGAGAGAGAGAGGCTGTAGAGAGATGATGGAAAGAGAGAGTGAGAGAGGATAGAGAGAGAGGCTGTAGAGAGAGGATGGAGAGAGAGAGAGGATAGAGAGAGAGAGAGAGGATGTAGAGAGAGAGTGAGAGGATGGAGAGAGAGAACATGGGGAGAGAGAGAGAGGATGGAAAGAGAGAGAGAGGATAGAGCCAGAGGATGGAAAGAGAGAGAGAGGATAGAGAGAGAGGATGGAAAGAGAGAGAGAGGATGGAGAGAGAGAGAGGATGGAGAGAGAGAGAGGATGGAGAGAGAGAGAGGATGGAGAGAGAGAGGATGGAGAGAGAAAGAGGATGGAAAGAGAGGAGAGGATGGAAAGAGAGAGAGAGAGGCTGTAGAGAGAGAGGATGGAAAGAGAGAGAGAGAGAGAGGATAGAGAGAGAGGCTGTAGAGAGAGAGGATGGAGAGAGAGAGAGGCTGTAGAGAGAGAGGATGGAAAGAGAGAGAGAGAGGATAGAGAAAGAGAGGCTGTAGAGAGAGGATGGAAAGAGAGAGAGAGAGAGAGGATAGAGAGAGAGGCTGTAGAGAGAGAGGATGGAGAGAGAGAGAGGATGTAGAGAGAGAGAGAGAGGATGGAGAGAGAGAGGATGGAGAGAGAGAGAGGATGGAAAGAGAGGGAGAGGATGGAAAGAGAGAGAGGCTGTAGAGAGAGAGGATGGAAAGAGAGAGAGAGAGAGAGGATAGAGAGAGAGGCTGTAGAGAGAGAGGATGGAAAGAGAGAGAGAGAGAGGATAGAGAGAGAGGCTGTAGAGAGAGAGGATGGAGAGAGAGAGAGGATAGAGAGAGAGAGGATGGAGAGAGGATGGAGAGAGAGAGGATGTAGAGAGAGAGAGAGAGAGGATGGAGAGAGAGGATGGAAAGAGAGAGGATGGAGAAGAGGATGGAGAGAGAGAGGATGGAAAGAGAGGATGGAAAGAGAGGATGGAGAGAGAGAGGATGGAGAGAGAGAGGATGGAGAGAGAGAGGATGGAGAGAGTGGATGGAGAGAGAGGATGGAGAGAGAGAGAGGATGGCGGGAGATAGAGGATGGATAGAGAGAGAGAGAGTATGGAGAGAGAGAGGATGCAGAGAGAGATGATGGAGAGAGAGAGGATGGAATGAGAGAGAGATGAGAGAGAGAGGAGGAAGAGAGAGAGAGAGAGAGAGAGGATAGAGAGAGAGAGGATGGAGAGAGAGAGAGAGGATGGAAAGAGAGAGAGAGGATGGAGGAGAGAGAGAGAGGATGGAAATAGAGAGTAGAGAGAGGGAGAGAGAGAGAGAGGGATGTAGAGAGGAGAGAGAGAGATGGAGAGAGAGAGGAAGGATGAGAGAGAGGATGGAAAGAGAGAGAGAGGATGGAGGGAGAGAGAGAGGATGGAAAGAGTGAGAGAGAGGATGGAGAGAGAGAGAGAGGATGGAGGGAGGGAGAGGATGGAGAGAGAGAGAGAAAGGATGGAGAGAGAGAGGATGGAGGAAAGAGGGCGGAGTAGAGCAGCGGTTCCCAGCATGGGGTCCTCGGGCAATGATGGGTCGGCGGCGGCGAAAATATTGGGAAGCCAACCTCGAAAAATGGACCGCACCGAGTTAGTAGTTGGAGGCCTTAAGCTGTGTTCAAAATTTCAAAAGGTCCCAATGAAATTCGTGCATATACCCGCATTAAGACCACTCGAAGGAGGGGCAGAGATTAACCTAGAGATAACGATTCCCAACTTGAGTCCTAAAAGCGCTCCGCGGTGGCGAAAAGGTGCGGAAGCCCAACTCGAGAAAGGGACATGACTGAGGTTGCACGGCGAGTCTGTAAGCCATGTTCAAAATATCAAAAGGTCCCAATGTATTTCGTGCATTTACCCGGATTAAGAGAGGAGGAGATAGACCTTGAGATAGAGCAGCGGTTCTCAACTTGGTGTTCTCGGACTAAAATGGGTCCGCGGGGATGAGAAAAACTCGGGAGCCACTGACAATGAGGTAAAGTACAGCTTTTGCTTCGCATGTAGCAAACGACACTCGACGTTCAACGCTCAACACTCGTCGTTAAGAAATTAATTGTGTTTGTGTGTGTGTATATATATATATATATATATATAACAACCTACGGAAAAGGAAAGGTAAAATAGATATATGGATGTCAACAAGGTGTTGGGATGAGGAAACCCAGTGAGCACTCACCAATCAGACGACTTCAGGTTGGCGAGGCCCCGGGGATGTCGAAGCGACACACGTAAAATAACACAAAAACACAGAAACATCACAAACGTAAAGCTTTCGGAACTACTCCTTCTTCAGCTACAGAGAGAGAACTCATCCTCATCCCAACACCTTGTTGACATCCATATATATATATATATATATATATATATATCTTTTCGACGCCCCCAGCAGCCTGCCAGCTTGGTCCTCAACTTGGTGAGTGTCCGCTGGGCTTCCCTCAACACCTTGTTGCCACCCTCATCACTACCTTTTCTTTTCCTTTAGTTAATATATATATATATATATATATATATATATATATATATATATATATATATATATATATATATATGTGGATGTCAACAAGGTGTTGGGATGAGGAAACCCAGTGAGCACTCATCAATCAGACGACTTCAGTTTGGCGAGGCCCCGGGGATGTCGAAGCGACACACGTAAAATAACACAAAAACACAGAAACATCACAAACGTAAAGCTTTCGGAACTACTCCTTCTTCAGCTACAGAGAGAGAACCATTTTACCTTTCCTTTTCCGTAAGTTGTTATATATATATATATGTTGGCAACAACCCATTTGTGCACACGTCTGGGTTCAAGTCGATTTCGGTAATTATCGTCTCCATGGTAACAATACGATAAAATGCGATTTATAACGCAAAAACGCTGTTTTAGTAGATAATCAGGTAAATACGATAAATTATCAAAATAATTCCTTTATAAGAATTAGAATCTACATCCTTTTCCCCTTAGAACAGTACAAACCTAGCTCCGATATCTCAGTTTTAAGATATTTTTAAGTGTTAAATAAAACATCTCTGCACAATGAATTTGAGACTTCCTTTGTAAAACAAGGGGGTATCGGTGGTGCAGTGGTTAGGACGCTGGATGCTACTCGCCTGCTGCTCGAAGGGGCAGCGGGTACGAATCCTGCGCAAGTAGGATATTTTGCTAGGTCGCCCGACACCGTTCGTGTGGTTTGAGGAGACCTCGCAAATTCAGCGTTCCGTCCTTCGGAAGGGACGTTAAAGAGTGTGACCCTCTTGGCGCTCTTCGCAAAGAGTAGGCAAATGCTGGTTCCTGGTTTCCCTCCTCCCTTCTGTGTGTGTCCGGTGTGGAAGGCAATGGAAGACCACCACACCATGTATGTATATTCCCTAGTCAAAACCAGTCAATGAATAGGTAGGACCTGGCGTAAGACAGAACACTAGAATGAATGAATATAAAACAAATATAGAAAAAAACGTTCCTGGAACCGAACCCGGGACTTCAATCGTCGCCAAATAAAATATAGCGCGGAGGTGCGCTCTGGCTGCACGAGCCTCATACCAAATTTCATGAAAATCGGTCCATTGATGCAAAAGTTGTTAGTGGAGGACACAGATACACGCGAACACGACCATTTCATAAGGCTATGTTTCCTTTGGAAACCAACCTAATGACGTCGGATGTAATACATTTTGGCTATCTAATGCTAAAAGATAATGTAATTAATGCCATAATGAGGAGATGCGATTCTGTACTTTCAAAATGCGAAGCTACATGAATAGTCAATCTTTATAGTGGTTTCCTATTGGCAAGTGAGCAATCGCACTCGCCTTTGCAAACCATTATAGATTTTGGCCATTAAAAACCACGATAGAAATACACCTAAAAGACACGCAAAAGTGACTGCGGAAAGAAGGAATTTCTCCAAAAATGTCGAAATTTATTTTGTAAAATTTTACCCGGGAATGTTCGTGGCGATTATGTGTGCGCTTTGGAGACGCGGATTTGAGAGTGTGGCTTCGAGTTTATCGCTGCGGCGTGAATTTTAAAAGTCGACGCGAAATCATCGCAGACAGAGGGAAAACTACCAAAGGCGTCATTATCGGTGATATGTTTGGTTTAAGCATCCAACCTTGATGCGGCGCATTCAGTCGGCATTCCTTTCAGCAGACGAGAGTCGGTAATGGCGCAAACACGCTCCGTGGGTGCTAAGCGACGCTTAAGGTCAAAAAACATTTGTGCCAACACGAAAAGGAAGAGTGGACGGGAGAAATTCCAACGCAGGCACTCACGCGATTTGACGCAGAATTTCACCAATTGACAAACAAAGCTTCAAATTTATCGGCAGACATGTGTGTTACTGCCGGAGAATCTTTTTTAGCGATTTTCATTAAGAGACAAAGATGGCAATACACGTGAAAGCTACAAAATATAAAACAAGTATGGTAAAAAATATAAAATTGGTGGTACCCGCAAAACCTTTGCGATGACAGAAATCTGCATCCTTAAAAGTAATAATAGCCCATTTCCCCTTATAAATGTAGACAACTGATATTTTGAATTTCATGTTTGTTTTTATAATTTATATGTGAAATTTTAATTGCTTCTCCCTTACGATAAAGTTAACATTCCAGTATAGAAATAAAGAAAAAAATGTTTTTTGGTCATTCGTTAAAAATTGCCACAGTCCACGTGGAGTTGACTGAATAATAATAATCTGCACTTATTAACGTTGCAATCTATTAATTTGGACGTTGCAACAACTATAATTTCGATGCTTCATAAAAATCGCGAATCGAGTAACGCAATTCTTTCGTCTATTTGAAGGCTTAATAGACGCTAATTGAATCGGAGGCAACAATGTGGGTCTCCTTGGCAACGCCCGGAAAGAGTACGAAAAAGCCATAAAATTTCGAGAAGAAACGCGAGTTTCTGACAAATTCTTCCGTGTAAATGCTGAATTAACGGAAATTTAACTATTTAACCTCAAAAAAAGGATAATTTTTCCAGCTTTAGACAATCTAAAAATCTAACTACCATGGCAACGATATTTAGTAATTTCTGTGAATTTACTTGCATACACTAGCTGCATTTCTCGGCGTATTTGAAACCAACATATGCCTCCCATGACAACGGTTAATTAAGTTGTTTATTTATTTTTACCAAACAATGAAATCATAAGCACTGCCGCTACGCTGAAGCTTCTGTGCATATCTGTTCTTCTCGCAGTATTTCTTTGATTTCTTTTAATTTTTTATTATAGCATATTTGGACCGGATCAACTAAACGGGTGCCACAATTACAAATTAAACTCTTTTTGTAATTATGGATTTGGAAGGAATTGGCTGAACGAATGTCAACTAAATTTTATATATAAGATTTTTACAAAATATCATAATGAAATCAAGATTTTAAAGCGGAGCTTAAGAGCAGGGCTACCACAATTAAAATAATATTTCATTTACACGTATTTCTAAAGAACTGTCCACATGGGTTTTATCCCACTATGATATATATAATCTTCATATAAATAGATAATCCAAATAGTATATTTCAACCGGGTCGACTAAACAGGGCTACCACAATATCAAGATTAGAATTTTTCTGTAACTGTGAATTTCGAAGGTATTGGCTGAATCGTTTTCAATAAGAAATTTCGTTAGTAGGGCGGGTATAGAATAGAAAACGAAATGAACATGTTTACAACGGGTCTAAAAAGCAGAGCTACCACAATATAAGGAAAAATAATTTTCTGATTTCAAAGCAAATACATTAGTATACGATTATAGTACGGCGAATTTGACGAAAAGCACGGTGAAGATATCTCAGCAACCTATTGACCGATTACGGTGAATCCTCCACCAATATCAATGTTGAGCCAAGAAACGTAGAGACTTAAAACTTGGTATACATACTAAATAGATGCTGAGAATATGCACCTCGGTGTCAGAACATGGATGTTTTTGGAGGGGGTGGGGGATCTATCAAATTTGAGTCTATAATTAATTTGATCAATTAAAGGGGAGTATTGGTCACTCACCATGAGAGTGCCTTGTGTTTGGACGAAAATATTACCGAGTGATACGTGCATGAAAAATTCTAAACTCTAAACCCGGGGCAAAGCCCGAGCAATTGCGCTAGTCTTAATATATAAAGAGCAGTCCTTTTGTTTGTGCGTCCGACCACTCAATGCAAATCCCCGTAAGAGCGCTTACAAATCTCTTTTTTCACTTGCAGGCTTATTTTTGCAAAATTAAATTAGAAGTAATTGACCTCCGATCTTCGGTTCGAAACCATTAAAAAAAATAGACAAAGATTCTTTTTTTTCGTTGAATTTTGCCTTAGGCTCGACATCGTTCAAATTTTACTTAAGAATTCAACATTTCGTCAAAATATTGCGTTTTTTGTGAAAGGTTCCCTTGGCAACAGAATAGATTGTTGAACTAGAGATTACCATTGTTATATGGCATTTAGGAGTTCTTTACCAGCGAAGCGGTAATAGCGGAACGCCTTATGGGCACGTCCGGTCCGTCCGTCCGTTCGTCGCGACTCTCATCTGCTATACTGCTCAACGGATTTTAATTAAGTATGAGTGATCGTTATTAATATTTGTCGCCCAATTGTGATTTTGAACTTAATCCGTCAATTACAACTTCCACTTTAAATAATTACTTTAATAAACTTATACTCGTATCTCGTTAAATGGCATAGGTCAAGCAACAATGAAATACCAAGCTTTTCTCTCCCTCGCTCTTATATGACCTGTAAGGTATAGTTAAAAAAATTATTTGGATAGAGAACAACATTTACTACAAGAAAGTCCACGACACCACACACTTACGAGTTATAGTTTCCGAGATAAAAATTCTAGAAAGTCTCGCGCAAAACATCGCATATTTTGTTTACATCGATCGCTAAGGGGGTTCTCTCGGCAAACCACAATTAAAATCCATGTTTTTCTATTGAACGCCTTTAATATGATCTGTGAGGTATAGTTTAAAAGGTTTATTCGGATAGAGGACAACATTTACTACAAGATAGTCTACGAGACTACATAATTAAGAGTTACGGCTTCGGAGATAAAAATTCGAGAAAGTTCCGAGCAAAACATCGCATATTTTGTTTACATCGATCGCGAAGACGGTTCTCGCAGCAAACAACAATTAAAAATCCATATATTACTCTCCCATGCTCTTATATGATATGTGAGGCATAGATTAAAATATTTATTTGGATAGACTACAAGATAGTCCCCGAGACCATATAATTAGGACAAAAGTTTCGGGAATAAATATTCGAGAATCGTCCAAAGTTTCGATACCGTTTCATATGTATTTCTCATTAAGAACGCCGTTGAAATCTCTATGTATTCCATTTATGGAGTATACTTTTCCATCTTGTTATAATTCTGGACGAATACAATCTAATATCTGCTACAAATAACTAATTAATTTAATTTTCCTTCCTGCGCAACCAAAATTTGGTAAAAGAAGGGAAATGTATTATCTACGACGAAGAAACATTCGTAAATACGTCTATTTTCTTTACGTATACAGAGTTTGTAAATGAAAAGAAATGTGTAATTTACGACGAAAGAATGAAAGTGAACATAAAGGTTATATTACTACTATTCGAGTGAGTTAAGTTTTGAATAATTGTTGATTGTTTTGTTAATTACAACCGATTATGAAATAAATCAGTGAATCAAAAATTAGACATTTTCTTGGCATACCAGTAATTACACATTATACTAAGCGACTAATGTATATCTTTTTTGGCATGATTGCATAAATCGTCAAGAACGCCTCTGCCTCGCATGTATGCACGCATGATTTGTGCATCTTTCCATAACTTGTACAGTCAAACTCGTTTATAACGAGCACGGTTGTAACGAGTTCACGGCTATAGTGAGCAAATAAGATAAGATAAGATAAATTTACGAGCATTTACATACAAATATTTCACGTATATAACTAGCACGCTTCACGGATATATCGAGCAAACTTTGACCACTTCTCACTGTCTCAAACGCGGTGGCGGTCAGCCCCTTAAATCCTCATAGTGACCCAAAATATGTAACCTTGTGTTCTTGAGTCCAGCCTCTACACCCTATCCCTCGGGGAGGTTAAAGACCGCGGCGTTGTTGTTAAAAAATAATCCCTTCATCCAAACCAAGAATTCCCAACTTGCAGGTACAGTGGCACTCGCGGAGGTCCTTTGTCATCTCCTCCCAACCCCCAGCTCTTTTACAGCCAGGAGGTTGTGTTTGGAAGGGGGTAAGGGGTAAGGGCATGTACAATGGCGCCCACCCCCGTCGCTCAGCCGAATGCACCCAACACCCTTTCCCACGTAAAGATGGGAAATCCCACGTTTAATCCGTCTCCTCATTAACTCTTCCTGGAATTGGTATGCTCACAGTTTGCAAAGAAAGTTCGTAGCGTTGATCACAAAAATCAGTTGAGATTTTGCCCTTAAACGAGTAACATGTCCGTACATAAAAGGAAGTGTTTGTCTATTCGCGAAAAGGTTGATATTATTCGAGAGTTAGAACGTGGTAAAAAAATGTTGAAGTGTGTAAAAAATTTAATTTATCATCGTCTACGGTTTCAACCTTATGGAAAAACAAAGAAGCGATTTTATATGCACTAGAGAACAACCTAACAACGAACAAGAAAATGAGGAAGTGCGACTTGGGTAGTGATTAAGGATGCAGCTGTGAGTAAATTTTATATGCACGTATGTTTACTTTAAATTTTCTAGTTTATTCTCATTTTTAGGTTTTTTCATAAATTTACTAAATAACCTTTCTGTTTATATATTCACTTTTACTTCTTATGTCTTATTTCACCATACGCATGCATGCTTTTGCCTTCACGGATATTAAGTTTAACGGCTATAACGAGCAAAACTAAACTGTCCCGTGGCGCTCGTTATAGCCGAGTTTGACTGTATTTATGCTCGCATAATTATATCTTCTTTTTACGACGATACACCGAGGTGGTTAAATTTTACGTATTCAGGAAAAAGTGCATAACCGATTGTGTACGTGAGTCTGCATGCTAAGGGTCGCTGACGAGGAATAGGATCCCTTTAACGCAGCGGGTTTTTGAGTGAGCGTGTTCGGAACCTGTCGGGGAATACCTAGCATCCCCTAAAGCGACAAATCAAATTATTTTTGGTTCCGAAGTAAATTGCGAGGGAGGAGGCGACAAGCCTTCCATCTTCATTGCGATGATTTGGAACGTTATACGGAGAAAGAGAAGATTATCGCATATATTCTGAGATATTTTCAATTTAATTTCATGCGCCTCACATCTTCAAAACTTTCCGTTTTTCTTCTGATTTGCAAACCAAATATTATTTTTTATATAGCTATACCTGTTAAAAGTTCCAGCTTTTAATTGTGATCACATTAAATATTTCTCATTTCAAATAAGATTTTTCAAATGTTATTTTTCCAAATGTATTTCTATGATTGAATTCCATCATGATTTTTGGGCTGGTTTCCAAAGGAAGGAATAGCCTTATGAAATGGTCGTGTCTGTGTGTATGTGTGTCCCCCACTAACAACTTTTGCATCAATGGACCGTTTTTCATGAAACTTGGTATGAGGCTCGTGCTGCCGGGGCCCACCTTCGGGCTGTATATTATATTTATTTTATTTATTTATTTAAATAACATTGCAATTTGGCCAGCCGGCCAGGTGGCAAGGAAAACATAGTATATAATTCTAAAATTCCAATTTTACAAATAAAGTCCTCATAAATTATATTAGCAATATTAAAATATATTAAAAAATATTTAACAATATACAATTTCAAACTAATTACAATCAGTGCCTAGAGTGCGGATTTTCGTGGGTTCATGGAAGGCCTTCACAGCTACCGTAACGGTCACGGGGTACCAAGCAATCCCCTACTTTTCCTGCACTTAGGCACAATTACATAGATATGGCGAACATCGAAGTACCAGGTTCGATTCCAGGAACGTTTTTCCTTATTTGTTTTCATAGGAAGTCTCAAATCCATCGTACAGAGATGTTTGCTTTAAAACATTAAAATATCTTAAAAATTATTGTGATATTGGAGCGAGGTTTGTACTGTTCTAAGGGGAAATGAATCTTATGTTATATTACCGTAATCGTAGTCGTAGGCGAATTTTTTGGTAGGTTGGTTATAGCCTATTGGGAAGCATATATCTCCGCCGCTGTTTGAGCTATTTTCGTCATCTATAATTTGTAAGGATGCGGAAGTCTCCTGTTCTTTAGCGGTACTAAATTCAACCGGAAACGTTAAATACTTTCTTTTTTAAGGGGGGTTTCCCGACACCCCTGCACTCCATAAGAAAAGCATTGGACTCAGTTTCGGGCATTATAAAATCGCATTTTAAAGATAGTTAGAATCAAGATATGAAGTCGGGACCTAAACGGTTGTGTTGGAAAAACAAAGAAGTTTATTTTGGTTACCGAACTCGGCTTGAACATAGACGAGTGAACAAATGGGTTATTTTCTTTTCCGCTCGACTACCCTTCAGCAACGGACAGTTGATCCATACATATATATTGGCGTATAAACAGTAACATTTATTAATTTCGTTTATTTAAAAAAATCATGCAAAATTATATGATCCATCAAGTAATCATTTAAATACTTCCTCAGAATGAAAAGACTTTCACTCTGTGGACTGTGAATGTTGAGTGCTCACAGAAAAACAATTTTGAAGAAATATTTTGTCGAACGGATAAAAGACGTTTATGGGAAACATAGGCTTTTGTTGGTCTGTACAACTGAATAAATGTTCTTCTATCTCATATTTTTTAAATATAAAGATGTAATCAATAATTATTTTTTGCGAATTTTTCGCACGGTTCTCGCTAGTTATATAAAAGATATTACGAGACCGTCCACCTTAACCAAAGATGTAATCTAATGATGACGTAATTTTTTATGTAAAACTAAGAGGGAAAATGTTTCTGGAATCGAACCCGAGACTTCAATCTTCGCCAAATAAATTATATCCCGGAAGTGGACCCTTTCAGCACGAGCCTCATACCAAGTTTCATGAAAATCGGTCCATTGATGCAAACGTTGTTAGTGGGGGACACACACACAGACACGACCATTTCATAAGGCTACATCTACATCTACATATTACCCTGCAATTCACCTAATTGGTGGGTGGCAGGGGGTGAAATGCACCAAAACCTACCTAAAGATTGCCTATCGCAGGTCGAAAGTTTCTATTGTGATCTCGTATTGTCCTCGGAAAGAACGAGCCTAGATAACGCTCCTTCCTACAATCGATCTCGCGTATCTTATCGTCACTGTCGTTTCTACCTATATACGTTGCTGCTTAAATTATTCCTGCAACCTCCTCTTTTAGATATCCGACCTATATTTCTCCAGAAGTCTCAACCTTGAGTTCAATCTACGGCCCTCCAGTGGTACGCAGTTCAAATCACTCAATAATGAGGTGACGTCTTCCTTATGTTCGTACTTTTGTTTTACGAATCTGGCTGCTCTGCGGTGAACTCTTTCTAATTGAATTATATGTTCCTTCTCATACGCATCCCATATGCATGAGGCGTATTCCACTTGTGGTCTAACCAGTGATAAGTAACATGTTTCGCGTACTTTTTCTGTAGTGTTCCGTACTATTCTACCTATGAAAGCCAGTTTCTTGTTGGACGCACCTATAACTCGACAAATGTGCATGTCCCATGAAAGATCTTGACAAATGGTTACTCCTAAATATTTTACATACTCGGCTGCTTGAATATTTATTCCATCTATTTTATAGTCGAAACCTACTTCTATGTTCTTATTTTTCCAGAACGTAACTGCGGCACATTTAGTGTAATTAATTTCAATTTGCCATTCTTTGCACCACGTTGAAATGGCTCTTAAGTCTTCACGCAGCGACTGATAGTACTCCTGGTTTTTTATTTCCTTATATAGATCGGTATCATCGGCAAAAAGTTTAATTTTACTACGAACTACCGAGCAGATATCATTCGCATAAATGTTAAATAGAATTAACTCCTTGACCGTAAAATTCAAATTAGAGACACAATGAAAAAGGGGGGGGGAGGAGGAGGTAAGGCAGGAAAAGGCAAAAGACAATAAAAATTATAAACTTACAGGTTTAGGGGTTGTTACTCTGCGCCAGGGACCCGAAAAATCACACCGTTGCTGGAAGGTTTGTGAGTCAGTACGACCGCGACAAGGACCTACTAAGCAACCACAAACACGCACACGTACACCCCAAGAGGTAAAGGAAAGAAGGGGAAAGGAACGGGGAAATAATACTAGGTTTACGGGAGATTAAACCACGCCAGGGACCTAGTACCGCACACAGTGGCCTGTAGGTTTATGTGCCTTCCGGCAACGACAGGGACCTAACAGACAAAACAGTCACACACGCAAGCACTCGAATACACGCACACAAAATCTCTTAAATTCCTGCCTTTCCTCCTCCCCCCCTTTTTCATTGTGTCTCTAATTTGAATTTTACGGTCAAGGAGTTAATTCTATTTAACATCAATTTCGCCGTAGTCTCCATCTTTACTTATTTATTCACATAAATGTTTCCTTTGGAAACTAGTCATAAAACTGGTGGATTCTTTCTAACCCTCCATTAGTCTATCTAGGCTTAAGGAGGCCCTTTGCACGGCTTAAGGTCGCTACACTACTATATAACAGTATAACAGGGCCCGCGTATTAGCGAGAAAAACCATGCGTAATGCATTTAACGCCTTCCGGAACGAGGTATTAAATACAAAATTGAAGGAGGATCCAAAAGCGTTCTGGTCCTATGTAAGAGAAGTCAAGGGAGGGGGTCCTTCAATACCCTCCCTGCGATGTGATTCCGGAGACATCCTTCACGATGGGGAGGATAAAGCTAATCTACTAAACGTTTACTTCGCGAAGGCGTTCACGGCAGGTGGAGATAGACTTAAAGATAATCTTATTCCCGATGGATGTACTCGGATGGATAATATTAAAATATCTGAGGCAGGAATAGCGAAGCAACTGGATGCGATAAAGCCCAACAAAAACCCAGGACCAGAAGGATTTCCCGCGCGTGTATTAAAAGAACTAGCAGAAGAAATAGCTCCCTTCCTTCGGATAGTATTCGAGAAATCCCTTACCCTCTGTGAGGTTCCTGATGATTGGAGACTAGCACACGTCACACCCATTCATAAGGGAGGTGACAAAGAAAACCCCGAAAATTATAGGCCGATTTCTCTAGCATCATTATCATGTAAGATTTTGGAGCACATTATTGTTAGCAACACAATGCGTTATCTCGAGAGTAGATCGCTAATAGTCAGCTGTCAACATGGCTTCAGAAAAGGAAGATCCTGTGACACCCAACTCGGTCTGTTTGTGAATGATGTTTTATCATGCGGCGAAAATAAAAAACAGGTCGATGCAGTGTTCCTTGATTTTAGAAAAGCTTTTGACAAGGTTCCCCACCGTAAGTTGTTATTAAAATTGGGAAATCTTGGCGTTAATGTTAAAGTCATTAACTGGGTTCGCGCTTTCCTTTGGAATAGAAAACAAAAAGTAGTCATCGATGGTAAGTCCTCAAGTGTGGCAGATGTAGTCTCCGGAGTGCCGCAGGGTAGTGTGATCGGACCTATGCTTTTCTTGCTTTATATAAACGACATCTGCTCAGTTGTGAAAAGTAATATCAGGCTTTTTGCGGATGACACCGTAGTCTATAGAGAAATTAGTGGTCCTAGCGACCATCGTCAGCTTCAGGATGATCTGGATGCGTTATCTGTTTGGTGCAAGGAATGGCAGCTAGAAATCAATCAGAAAAAGAGTAACGTTCTAAACTTTTGGAAATCTAGAAGCCCATCGTTCGTGTTTACCTACTCGATAGATGGTGAGAGCATTCCTGTTTCGGAATCCGTGAAATACCTCGGGGTAACCTTGAATCGTGACCTGTCTTGGGACACCCACATAAGACGGGTGATAGGTGCGGCAAATAAGAAGTTGGCTTTTGTGCGTAGGATAGTCAGGAAAAGCACGGAAAAGGTGAGAGAATCCTGTTATTTATCGTTGGTTAGACCTCAAATGGAATACGCAGCAGCGGTTTGGGATCCATATCAGAGGGGACTCATAAAGGATTTAGAAAAAATACAGCGGCGAGCAGCTAGATTCGTGAAAAAGAATTACGATAAAAAACAGAGCGTTACGTTACTCATTGATGAGTCGAGTTGGCCATCGTTGAAAGATCGTAGATTACAGGCGAGACTTAAACTTCTAGATAAATATAGGTCGGAGATATTCGTAAATGAAATGAAGGATATTATTCGACAACCATCGTATATCGGACGGAGGGATAATGAGGACAAGATTCGCGAAATAGATAGTAGGACGGAGAGGTATAAGGAGTCCTTTTTCCCTAGGACAATACGTGACCACAATAGATAAGTGAATAATAATTAGTTAGGAACTTGGTGCGCGGCACCCCCTGCCATCCACCGTCAAGGTGACTTGCAGGGTAATATGTAGATGTACACACTGAAAGCTACGCCACGTGGCGCCTCGCTCTGATATGCTATAGACCAGTGGTGGCGAACCTATGGCACGCGAGAAAATTTTGTTGGCACGCAACGATTTGTAGATAAAAATAATTTTTATTTAAAATTTACAAAATATATAAATTTTTGAAAACTATAATTATAAATACAATTATATTATAAATACAAATATAAGTTGAAATAAACTAGAACAGTACACTGTATTAATTTATCGCAAAATCAGAACAGCACAGCGTCTAATCTTGTATGAATTTAGATGGCGACATACAGCAGCGCCAAGCTTACAAAAAACACCGGAAAATATGTGAAATAACTGAATTAAATTGAGGGACATATTTAAATTGACCAATGAGAGAGCAGTATATATTTGAGAGTAAGCTGTGGTATAGTCAACTTCAGATATTAAGTTAGCAAAGCTAATTTTCGCAATTACTTTTGTTTTAATATAGTGCATTTTCTTTATATTGCAACAGTTATTATTGTCTCTGACTATACAACTGCATGATTGCAGTGCCAGACATCTCCCACCCCAGGGCTTTTGTAAGCTTGGACGAGCTGTATCAGCTGAGATTCCAGAAAGCGATTGTGTGTGAACAGTTCTTCCTAATTATAATTTATTTTCATTACTTCGCTACAAATCATTGAATGTATCGAATATCGAATATTGCCGTTGTGTTATCCATACGTTAAGTTTAAAGGTGGGTATGATACATTTCGATATATTCCGCTTTAATTATACTGTCATTTCTGTTTAACTAAAATAATCTAAACTTATATAAAAATGAAATGATGAGTTTTATTAAAGTCCAAATGCTTATTAACAGATTTTATTGTAAAATTAAAATTAATGCTCTAACAAATACATAAATAATTCTCCACGACTGTAATTGTCAAGTGTCAACTCACGAGAGCGAATAACAAGGTTTGTGCCTTTTCTGTTATTCCAAATTATTATTATACAAAAAAATAAAAACTCATATTAGTAATTATGATAATCGATTTTTGCAGAAATTTAAATTTAATTAAAATTTACTTCAATGTAACTCATAAAAATGTCTGTTCCGAATAAAAAACAAAAACTATTATCTGAAGCAGTAATCTTCTTCATCTAAAGGCTAAGCCTTGTCTCTGCAACCATGAACTCCTGTCCTCTGCCATTCTCTTCAACATCTCGTACTTCTCAACTCCCATCACTGACTCCACGTCATCTAGGTATTTCTTTCTTGGTCTGCCTCTTCCTTTCTTCCCTAAAAGTTTCCCCTCCAAGATGTTCACAATTAATCCATTATGTCTAATCACATGGCCTAAAAATTTTGCCTTCCTTTCTTCCATTCCTCTGATCAGTTTCCTTTCTTCTTTTACTTCTTCCAAAACTTCAAGGTTTGTCTTTCTCTCTGTCCAACTTGTCTTTATCAATCTTCTCCATATCCACATTTCTGTCGCTTCCAGACGGGACCTCTCCCTCTTTCCTAACGTCCAACTTTCACTACCATAAAGTATGGTACTCCAGACAAAAGCTTTTGCAAAGGATTTCCTTACTTCCAAATTCATGTGACTGCTTGTCAGTAGGCTCCTTTTGCATTGAAAAGCTTGCTTTGCAAGTGCTATTCTTCTTTTCACTTCCTGTACACATCTATTATCTTCAGTAATTGTACTACCTAGGTAGCAAAACTGCTTCACCTGCTCAATTTCCTGATTGTCTATTTTGATCTTTGATATTGTCCCTGCATTACTTTTGCCTATAACCATCAATTTGGTTTTCTTGATATTTATCTTTAATTCCCACTGTTTTAACGTGTCCGATAATACTTTCAGCATTTTATTCATTTCTCTTTTTGAATCGCTGAATATTACAATGTCATCTGCAAATCTAATGCAGTGTATTCTAACTCCATTTATTTTTATGCCTTTTGTCTTTTCCTTCATAACTTCTATACTTTCTTCAATGAACATATTAAACAAATATGGAGATAGCGGACATCCTTGTCTTACTCCTTTCCTTATCTTTGCTTCACTCTCTAATCCATTTATATTTATTCTTGTAGTTTGATTTTGATAAAGCTTAAAAATTAATCTTCTGTCCCTCCAATCAATACCTATTTTTTTCATAGTCTTAAACAACAGTTCCCAATTAACTGTATCAAAGGCCTTCTCCAAATCAATAAACGTTAAATATAATGTCCTGTTCATTTCTAAACATCTTTCCATTATCACCCTGAGGGCTAATATAGCTTCTCTCGTTCCTCTCCCACTTCTAAATCCAAATTGATCTTCACTAATATAATGTTCTATTTTCCTTTTTATTCTGTTTTTCACGATATAAATTAAAACTTTTGAGGCGTGCGAAAGTAGTGAAATTGTTCTGTAGTTACTGCACTCCACTGCATTCCCCTTCTTTGGTAAACTTATAGTTTTACTTTTTATAAAGTCATCAGGTAATTTTCCTTTTTTGTAACAATCTTTTATAATTTTAAAGAAATGTTCTTTTGCTTCCTCCCCTAAGTTCTTCAAACGTTCTGCAGGTATACCATCAACACCTGTTGCCTTGCCTGAATTAAGATTATTAATAGCTTTATAAAACTCTTCTTTGGTTATTGTTGGGCCTAGCTCGTCATTTCTTATTTCCTCTTCATTTTCAATAAATCTACATCCATCTCCAACATCTCTTCCACTATATAATTCTTCTATGTATTCTTTCCACCGAGCACATACTTTTTCATTTTCCCATAACATATTTCCTTCCTTATCCTTAACTATTGCCGATTTAGTTCTTGGTTTGTACTGGAGAGTTTTAATTTTGAAGTATGCTTTGTCTTGCCTTCCTCCCTTTGTATCTTCCTCAATTTCCTTCACTATCTCTTTGGTCCATCTCTCTTTTTCTTCTCTGCATTTGTTAATAATCTCATTCTTAGCTTTTTTATAAGTTTCATCATTTCCATTCTTCCTCAACTTGTTCCTTTCTTCAATTAAAATCAGTATCTCCTCAGTCATCCAAGGTTTTCTAGGCTCCAATTTTCTCTTTCCAATAACTTCCTCTGTAGCTTTAATAACCCCTTTTTTAAATTCCTCCCAACTAAGTTGTCCTTCATAATTTATCATCAACTCATTTGTTTTTTCTTGGTAATTCTTAGCCGTTGGTAACTCTTTCAGTCCCTGTAGATGCCAGTTCTTTTTAACTGTTCTCTTTATTTTCTTAAACCTAATATTGCATTTTGCCATGACTAGCTTGTGGTCACTGTCTACATCTGGACCTGGGTAACTATAACACGATTTTACCTGGTTCTTATATCTTCTTTTTAGTAAAATATAATCTATTTGAAACCTTCTTCTGTCTGGCGCCTCCCATGTGTATCTTCTTCTTTTGGGAACTTCAAAGAAAGTGTTTGATACCATCATCTCATTCTGTTCACAAAACTCAATTAATCTTTCTCCCCTTTCATTTGTTTCACCTAAACCAAATTTTCCTACCATTCTACTATTTCGACTAGATCCAATCACAGCATTAAAGTCTCCCATTATTATTACATTATCTTTATCTTTTGTCATCTTTATAAGTTCTTCTATTTCTTCATACACCTTTTCTACTTCTCCTTCTTCTGCACTACTTGTTGGGAAATACGCTTGTATTATCACTGTATCCGTTGGCACGGTGCTCATTCTTACCATCAACAACCTATCATTTATGTGATATGTATTGCAAACACTGTTTGCCCATTTCTTACTAATAATGACTGCTATTCCATTCCTTCCTCTCTTTTCACCTCCACTATGAATTATTCTAAATTTATCACTGTAAAAATCTCCTTTCTCTTGCCACCTTGTTTCACATAAACCTAAGATATCAATCTCATTTTTCTCCATTTCTTTCTTTATTTCTTCTAATTTACCTATTTTTAGTAATGTTCTGACGTTCCAAGTACCTATTTTGACGTTTTGACAGGGATTTTGTTGGATAACGACCTGAGAAGCCCTGCTACATCCCCTGCCGGATCTTGGGTTCCGAATACCATGATCAGTAACAAATTCCTTTCTAAAACCTTCCATGGTTGCTACCCTCGGGATATCCAATAGGATCTTTAATGGAGTGGTTTCCTGTTGCCTTCTCCATCCTATGCCGTTGACTATCAAAATAGTTCCTCCGCCTTTAGGGGCAGTTTCCCACCCCAAGGGCAAGAGGGTGCCCTACCCCTCCACCTTCTCATCCGCCCCTAAATAGGCCGTTGGCATTTGGTAGAGGGGGGACTCCTTATCCCGGGAGTCACTCGGACGCCAGAGCCTCGTCTGTGAAGCAGGGTGCACCACGTGCAGGTGAGGTTGACATTTGAGTGGGAGAGGCTATATAATCGCATCCCACCCCAAAACACACCCGAAGCAGTAATGCAAGCAGATAATTTCAAAGCTGGTGGACTGAAGAGTATGGCATTATTAATAAAGTTGATAAAGCATTATGTGTTTTATGTTCTAGAACAGTGGTATGCAGAACATCGTCTGTAAAAACACATTATGAAACGAATCATAAATGGCTTCTTGAAAAAAGCAAACAAGAACAAAAAGAATTTATTTCACGAGCAATTAGAAACAAAAATACGCAATCACATTCTTTGATTAACCCATTTCATCCCGAAATTATAGGAAAAAGCCCAGAATTCTAATTTCGATGTTTTTTTCTTCATATTCTGAATTTAGAAGGTAATTAACATGAAAATAAATGATAGTCATGGAAAATTATCGTTTTAAACAATTAAACCAAATTGATTAGACAGTAATAAAACTACATTGTTGTCCATCCATTTCACAGTTATCATATTACTGTCCTTGTCGACACAGCTGTCCACTTCCCCTCTGTCTTTTTCTTCATATCCTTATTAGATATTACGGCACATTTTTCAGCTCTATTTTCACGAGCTGTCCCAGTCGCACCAACTCCCCTATTAAGAAGTTCTGACACCATTTTAGCACTTATAAAATAATTGTCAAAAAGTAAAGAAAATTTAATTCCTGGGTATGACGACTCTAGTAAATCTGCAAAATTTAAAATTACTGATCCTCCCAAACCAAATTCTTTTTTGTATTCATCTTTCTCAGTCGAACATTTACCGTGATACAAAGAAAACTGTAAGCAGCACCCATTTTTTAAAGCTAGCGTCCGTGCTTTCTACCCAAACCGCACTGGTTTTCCTCTCATGAATTGCTTGCAAGAATGCTTCCCAAAATATTTTATCATCAACTCATCAACAGAAATGCAACTCTCTACCGGTGCAAATCTTATGAATTGTTCGTTTATCTTACGGACAAGTGGTCTAACTTTGGCATACCTATCATCGGCGCCTAAATTTAAATTATTGCATGCATGAAAATGTCGGAAAATTTCGTCAAACTGATTTCTTCTCATTGTGTCTTTTACGAGAGAATTTTCAGTGTCCAATCGATTTTTCCAAAACATTCTGTGCCTAGAACAAATATTATAATCACTTAGTAGCAGTATTCCTATGAATGCATACATATCAGCACAATCTGTGGAGAGACTGCTATTTTTGTGCGGCATATAAGGATTTGTATTTTGATAAGTCACTGATAATTTCTGGAGTTATATACAAAACGAAATAGGGATTACACAAATTTTGATATTTTGATTTGTTTGGCAGTTAAAAATTCTTAAAGTTTAAACAAGTGGATAACTGTTTAGGTACTACGGGATGAGCTAGGAAGCTGAAATTTTCAAATTATTTACAGAGTAGTGAATTTGCACAAATTTACATTTCAATTTCACCATATATGAATTGCAGCGGCCGTTAAAAATTATTTAAATTTAAACAATTAGAAAAATATTATTTTATTTCTAGAAGTGCTACAACTTTAAAATTTGGCTAAAATGTGTAGCATTAGAACCTTATAATGAAGAAAGTGTAAAATTTTTAAAATTGCGGCATTTGGAGATTGTTTTAAACTATTATTTTTACATGTGGGAAAAACGAAAATCGCTGCAGAAATGAAATCTTTAGAATTAAAAGACTATTTGTAATGATGAAATTTCTGTCTGAAAAATGAATGTTCTTTTAATGTGAGATGAAATGCTTGCAGTATGCAAGCACCAACTACTAGTCATTCTATATATACGTTTCTTACAGAGGAGGAGGATATAGGAGGATACTAATGTGAAGGCACTTCCAGATGAGCTGGAGTTTCGAAATTTTTTTCTTAGGTGGGATTTTGTGCAAAATTGACTAGAAAAAACGAAAATCTTGAAAAAGTGCAACAATGCGGCCACTAAAAATTTGCAATTGTTTAAACAAAATTTAAAGGTTTATGTATTTCCGAATGTGCTACGGAACTGAAATTTTTTTATAGGTAGTATTTAAAAAAAAACAAAATAGGGATTATACAAACTTTGATATTTTAACTTGTTTGGCAGTTAAAAATTCTTAAAGTTTAAACAAATAGATAACTGTTTAGACATTACGGGATGAGCTAGGAAGCTGCAATTTTCAAATTATTTACAGAACAGTGCATTTGCACAACTAAACATTTCAATCTCTCCATATTGCGGCAACCGTTAAAAATGTTTAAAATTTAAACGATTGAAATAATATAATTTTACTTCCAGAAGTACAACTTTAAAATTTGGCTGAAAAGTGTAGCATTAGTACGCCACAACGGAGAAAGTATAAAATTCTTAAAATTGCAAAGTTTTGGGATTGTTTTAGTCTATTATTTTTACATAAGGGAAAAACGAAAATCGCTCCGGAGGTGAAATATTTAGAATTAAAAAAATATTTGTAATGATGAATATCTGTCTGAAAAATGAATGTATTTTCAAGGTGAGATGATATGCTTGCAGAATCCAAGCACCTTCTACTCGTATATAGATATATATATATATATATATATACACAAAAATACAAAAATAGCGCAATGCTTTTCTTATAGGAAAAAACGAAACTTTCAAAATTTCTGGAGTCGAACTCATGTCACTTAGGCAAGAAGTCTCATTTTATCTGTAGGTTTCTCCATCATATTTACAAAAACTAAAACTTACAGATCTCTAGCTTTTGTAGTTTGGGCTAAACATTAGTATCCTCCTATATGTTATATATATATATATATATATATATATATATATATATATATATATATATATGTAGTTTGGGCTAGACATTAGTATCCTCCTATATGTTATATATATATATATATATATATATATATATATATATATATATATATATATATATATATATATATAACATATAGGAGGATACTAATGTTTAGCCCAAACTACAAAAGCTAGAGATCTGTAAGTTTTAGTTTTTGTAAATATGATGGAGAAACCTACAGATAAAATGAGACTTCTTGCCTAAGTGACATGAGTTCGACTCCAGAAATTTTGAAAGTTTCGTTTTTTCCTATAAGAAAAGCATTGCGCTATTTTTGTAAATTAATTATGGGCACTTGCCGGTAATCAAAGAAGATGAAATTTTCAGTGTTGCTAGATGGCCGCAATATCTATTAGGAATGATTGTCACTTTTGCTTACAGTATCTTGGGTTCGACTCCAGAGACCCCGGAATATCTCCCATAAGTTAGCATGGGAAAACGCAATCCAGTGTGTAGACCAATCTAATAAGTTTAGGAAGCTGAAATGTTACAAGGTTGTAGAACTTTTCTCATAACCAACTATAAAAATCGAAAATTTCAAAATTGTAAATTTTAGGGGTTGTTTTAACCCCATTTGAACATTCTTTACCTGGCTGTTGAAGTGAACGGACGTGCCTTTCACTTGCTCCTGCGAGCTCCTACGTAGCCTCGAGCGACTAGAGTAGCTGTAGCATTAGAGTAGCTGTAGTGTTAAGTAGAACTAACAATTTACTTTATTCTATTGTTATCCTTCGGTAATTTTATTTAACATTCGTTTAAGTTATGTAATTAGTTTTGTTATAACATCCACGTTATAGTTTTTATTTTTCTCTACCGTAATAGTTAACTTTTAAGCCTCGTAGTTTCTTGCTAGAAATTTCATTCTCCCTTTTACAAAATAATATTTATATCATAGTAGTTATTGTGTATTAGCATATTCTCGTTACATTTGTAAGGTTGTTTTAGTTTTACGCTCCATAGTATTTATATTTTTCGTTGTTGTGTACTATCATCTCCTGTGCGTGATCTAACCTTGTTTGTGTTGTTTACGCCATTCACTTTATACCTGCGCTTGACCCTTTCTCGTACGCTACACGAAGAGCGTCCCCGCTTTAAAACAGACCAAATTCTTTAGCCTTATCCCATTTCAGCTTTTGTTTTTATATTGTAACTCTTTTGCGTTAGTATATAAATTAGGTAAGTTTAGGATGGCTTCACCGAGGACTCCCGTTTCCTCCTTCTTGTGCGCCGCTGGTTGCGAGGCCATGAGGGCTCGAATCACGGAGCTGGAGAGGGTGGTTGCGGACCTCCTTCAGAGGGTGGAAAGGTCCGAGGCAGCCTTGGTTCGTGTGGGGGGTGCGGGGTCATCCCTGAAAGCTCGCCGCGCCAAATTGGCGGCCCGGGTTCGCCTGGGTGCGGCAGCCGGTAGAGTGATCGGGGTTGACTCTGACTCCTTACCGCGGGCTGAGGGTCCTCGGGCTGGGAAATCCGATGAGTGGAGAGTGGTGTCCACTCGGGGAGATCGTGGGGTGGTGCTGCGGAGGCAGGGAGTTGGGAATGCTTCGGCTGACTCGCTTCCTGTCAGTAATAGGTTCGAGGTGTTGTCGGAGGACGACTCCACGGCCATTGCGCCCGTACCCACTCCCGTCTCTTCGATGGAGGCCGGGCCCAAGGGGAGTCGGGTTGGGAAGGGAGGGTTGTTAGTGTTAGGTAGCTCTAACGTTCGGCGTGTAATGGCACCCCTGTTATCCAGTGCCCGCCGGGAGGGAGTTGAAGAGCGGGTCTTCTCCAGATGTATATCAGGAGGCACGGTGCCGCAAGTGACCAACACGGTGAGAGAAGCGGTAGTGGCGACAGGTTGCTCTCGGCTGCGGGTGGTGGCCCATGTTGGGACTAACGACGCCTCGAAGCGCGGGTCCGAGGAGATTTTAAGTTCTTTTAAGGACTTGGCCTCTGAGGTTGCTCGTGTCCGAGAGGAGTCGGGTTCCGATGTGCGGCTTACTGTCTGCAGTATAGTCCCTAGGATTGACCGCGGTTCTGAGGTTTGGAGTAGAGTTGAAGGTCTGAACCGAAGGCTGTGGAATTTCTGTCGGGACTTGGGAGTGGACTTCGTCGACCTACGACCGAATATCGAATCGTGCAGGGCACCACTGGATCACTCTGGTGTTCACTACACGCCCGAATCGGCTCAGAGAGTAGCGAGTAGGATTCTCGAGCACAGTAGGGATTTTTTAGGCTAGAGAGTAGGGCAGGGTGTAGGTCAGTTTTGGGTCAGGGGATAATCGATGCATTTGTAGAAAATAAGAATCCCGCAAGATTATCTAATGATAGAATATACACCGAGCGTGACATGCAGCACCAATTTCGCGATAGGTCAATGATAGAATGTTCCGTTAAGGGCGCGACGGGTCGCAATTCCAATTTTGATGCGACGCCATACAGTCGTGGGAGTGATTGTGGTGGGAGCGCATGTAGTTTTAGAGTGGAAGAGAAAGTCAAGGGTGAGATTAGCATGCGGAGTGATAGTGAGAAATTAAACGTCGTCGTACTGAACTGTCGCAGCATCCGTAGGAAAATTGCTGAGTTCGAGCATGTTATTCGCAGTCTGCATGCCGACGTCGTGATAGGCACAGAAAGTTGGTTAACGGATGAAATTCAGAGTCAGGAGATATTTCCTAGAGACTATCGTGTCTATAGAAAAGATCGCGCTAATAGATCGGGCGGGGGAGTTTTCATAGCGGTTAGCGATAAGTACGATAGCAGTGAGATTCCGATAAGTGACAAGGATATCGAGAGTGTTTGGTGCCGCATAGGTAAAGATGGCTCCAAAAAGGTGTTCATATGCTCATTTTACAGGACACCTAACGCTGGTGTAGATTGTATTTTAAGTCTCGAGAAACAATTATCAAAGCTTAGACTGATAAATCAAGATGGTATCGTTATAGTCGGTGGTGACTTTAACTTACACTCAATTGATTGGGAAAATCTATGTTTCGAATCTAGAGGTAAAGAACGCGAATCCTGTGAGGCATTAATCGAAACATTCTGCGAGCACTCTCTCCTTCAATTAGTCAGAAAGCCAACGCGATTGGGAAACATATTAGATTTATTAGCAACTAACGTCCCAGAAAGAATAAACAAAGTCACCATTGAAGATGGGATAAGTGATCATCAGGCCGTATATGCAGAGTGTAAGTTGAAAATCGAGAGGCACCCCAAGCCACAAAGAAAGTTTTATATATTTGCTAGGGCAAACTTTTCAAGCTTCAGGTCGCGCCTACGAGAAATACTACCTGGCTTCCGTGATATGACCGAACGATCAGGTGCTGAGTCGTCATGGAAACTATTCAAGGATATAATGCTAGAGAGTATCGATAAGTACATTCCAATTAAATCGAAGTTCGACAATAAAGAGCCACGTTGGTACAATAAGCAAGTTAGGAGTGCGCTTAGGCGTCAGAGAATATGCCACGCGAAAATAAAAAATATGCCGTCTACATCATCCGATGAATATAGAGAAACTAAAGTTAAGACGTATAAGGAATCCCGCGCTAAAGCGAGAACTACTATGCGCGAGGCTTTTACTAACTTCCGGAATAAGGTATTAAATAATTATTTGAAGGAAGACCCTAAAGCGTTTTGGTCCTATGTGAGAGAGGTCCAAGGTAGAGGCCCTACAATACCTTCCCTGCGTAATGACTCGGGTGACGTTATTCATGATAGCGTAGAGAAAGCCAACCTGTTAAACGGTCATTTTGTAAAAGCATTCACAGCCGTCAGCGACCATTGCGTACATTATGCACCCGCAATAAGGGGGGACCTGATGGACGATATAGTATTTTCTGAGGTGGGAATAGCAAAGCAATTAAGTTCCATCAGACATAACAAAGCCACTGGCCCCGAAGAAATTCCTGCTCGCGTTTTAAAAGAATTAGCAGAAGAAATAGCACCTTTTCTTCGGATAATCTTCGAGAAATCCATTTCTCGCGCAGAGGTCCCTAGCGACTGGAGGTTAGCGCACGTTACCCCAATTCATAAGGGCGGAGACAAGGAGAACCCAGAAAATTACAGGCCGATTTCTTTAACTTCGATATCGTGTAAGATTCTCGAACATATACTCGTTAGCAACATAATGCGATTTCTTGATAGTAATTTATTGTTAGATGATTGTCAACACGGCTTCAGGAAAGGTAGGTCATGTGATACTCAGCTCGGTCTTTTTGTTAATTGTTTACTGAGAAGCGGAGAAAAGAATACGCAGGTCGATGCCATCTTCTTAGATTTTAGGAAAGCCTTTGATAAGGTACCTCACAGGAAGTTAATAACGAAATTAGAAAACTTAGGCGTAAATTCTAAAATCGTTAGTTGGATCCGTGAATTTTTAAATCATAGGAAGCAGATGGTTGTTATAGATGGGAAATCTTCGAACTTAGTGGAGGTTGTCTCTGGCGTTCCACAGGGTAGTGTAATTGGTCCGTTATTATTTCTAATTTATATAAACGATATCAGCTCAGTAGTCAGAAGTAAAATTAGGCTTTTCGCGGACGACACCGTCATCTATAGAGAAATAAGCAATCCGGAAGACCACCAGTATCTCCAAAATGACCTAGAAGCTATTTCTGCATGGTGTAAGGAATGGCAGTTAGAGATAAACCAAAAGAAAAGCTGCGTCATCAACTTCTGGAGAACCAAGAGTATCTCGTTGAATAATAATTATTCGTTGGACGGAGTAGAGATTCCAGTTTCAGACTCGATTAAATACCTCGGAGTCACGATCCATCGTGATCTCTCGTGGGACACCCACATTCGCCGATTGATAGGTGCCGCTAACAAAAAGCTGGCCTTTATAGGGAGAATAGTTCGAAATAGCTCCGAAAAAGTGAAAGAATTATGCTATTTATCCTTGGTTCGACCGCAGGTCGAATATGCTTCAGCTGTGTGGGATCCTTACGAAAAGGGACTCACTAACGAGATAGAAAAGGTTCAGCGCAGGGCAGCTAGATTTGTAAAGAGGAATTACGATAGTAAACAAAGCGTAACATCATTAATAGAAAATCTGAAATGGACATCGTTAGAGGAACGTAGGCTGCAGGCTAGAATTAAGCTACTGGAAAAATTTATGTCGGAGGGACTAGCGAATGAGGTAGTAGGACTTATCAGAAGCCCGACGTATTTCGGAAGGCAGGACAGTGAGGATAAGATTCGCGAGATTGACTGCAGAACGGAGCGATATAGAGGATCGTTTTTCCCTAGGACGATAAGAGACCATAATAGGAAAATATAACGTAGGAAAACTATGGACCCTTGGTGCACTGCACCCCCTGCCATCCACCGAAAAGGTGACTTGCAGGGTATAATGTAGATGTAGATGTAGATGTAGATGTAAAGTTTAATAATTTTTTAGGTACTACGGGATGAGCTAAAAAGCTGCAATTTTCAAATTATTTACAGAGTAATGAATTTGCACAAATAAACGTTTCAATTTTACTATATATATTGCGGCGGCCGTTAAAAATTATTTAAATTTGAACAATTAGAAAAATATTATTTTAATTATAGAAGATCTACAACTTTAAAATTTGGCTGAAATGTGTAGCATTAGTACCCCATAATGGAGAAAGTGTAAAATATTTAAAATTGCAAAATTTGGGGATTGTTTTAAACTATTATTTTTACATGTTGGAAAAACGAAAATCGCTGCGGAGGTGAAATCTTTAGAATTAAAAGAATATTTGTAATGATGAAATATCCGTCTGAAAAATTAATGTTTTTTCAAGGTGAGATGAAATGCTTGCAGTTTGCAAGCACCTTTTACTAGTATGTTATATCCTCCTCCTCCTCTGTAAGGAACGTCTATATATAATGATAGTGCCACGCAGTGAAATATTTTTATATTTTTTTATATTTTGGCACGCACGCCCAAAAAGGTTCGCCACCGGTGCTATAGACCCTCAAGGCCCCCACACCGAAAGCTACGACACGCAATGCGATGGTGCTACATCTAGTGGAAAACTTAATACTGATGTCACTATGAATATAAATAATTTACGAGCAAACTTATTTCTTATTTCAAAGTTATTTTAACCTATTATCAGTGTCATAATTTCCTAACATATAATGATTAAATCTTATCATTATAAATAGCTGCTTCTTACATATATAGGATAGGAGCTGCCGGTGCTTGCATCCTCCAAGCGCTAAAATATCACCATATACCAATACCTAAACTCGTAAATAAACCAACGCGATATCCAGGGCAACAGCACTTCAGCCAAGTGTAGCCTATATGTATTAGATAATAAATTCCACGAGTAACAGCAGTATATTTATAATTTTTCCGTGAAATTAAGGCAACTATCAGTTATTTTCAAATTCTCCGGTAATCGGCTCGTATCAAATTGTTCATATTTCAAAATTAGTCCCTCAGATCGACCTGCATGGGCATTGAGAAAAATCATCATTAAGGCAATACTCGTACATTAAATTCATGGAAAAATTAGGATATTTTCTGTTAAGATTATGGCATCATCATTTATGCCTTTAGCACGTATTTGGATAAAAAATATCGAGAAATAGGTATGACACCATTATATTTAACAATTGAAATGAGTTAAAATTTCTCGAAACACAACATTTAAATACTTTTCACGTATTACCGTCACTGCTATCAGGGTTGCTTCTCCGATTGTGATCTCTTATAGTCCTAGAGAAAAGAAACCTATTCGTTTCTTCCTATAGTCGATGTCCCAAATTTAATCGTCGTGTTCGGGCTTTCAGTAGTACCTACGTAGGAATTGCCATTATCTATGCTGCTACTCTAAACCACAGTGCGTGATGCAATTAGTGTTTTGGATACAATAAAATCTTACATATTATCGGAAGAAAATACTGTAGAGCTGAAATTTGGCATGAAGGTAGGACATTGGGTACAACCTTTGGAAACAAACCGAAATTCCAGAAAACGTTATTTTTAAGGGGTGTTTTCGACCCAAATGTCCAATTTTAATAACCTATAAGAAAAGTGTTGAAAACTTTGCAGAGCTTTATAAAATTGCGTTTGAAAATTATTTACAATTAATATACAAAGCCGGGAAAAACCATTTCCTGGATGAAAGTTTGAACTTTTATTTTTTTTTAAGAACGCTCCATGCTCACAGACTAAACGCTAATAGGGCCACAGCAATTGTTTTGAATTGTCCCGCGCAGTCGTATGATCCACAGTGCCACGGTGCCACAGCCGAGTGACGAGCACGCTTGTTGAGCAACTTTGGCAACATTGCACCGTATTAGTGGCAGAAAATGAGTGGAGTGCGCATGCATCACTAAAGACGTCCACAGAAGTCGCGCGAGAGGCGACTGGAGTTGGACGTGTCGAGGCGTGGCGACATACCCATAGCTTGTTGTTAGCGTAGCGCCTGGTGTGTGGACGTAGTTACCTTCCGCAGGCAAGCGATGCGTAGACATGCCTAGCGGGGTGTAGCATAGCGTGGCGTAGCTTTCGGTGTGTGGCAGCCTTTACTCTGTATAACAATTCATCGTCAGATCGTCCGTACGGTTTTATTTAATCTTGCTATCTCGTGTCTTTCCCGTGTGTCGTTTAATTGGTGTCATCTTTCGCACCGAGCAGTGAGAGCGGCGAAGATGCGAGCCGGAGGAGACCTGCAGCGCCCCTGTTGAGCGGTGACGGAGGGTGGACATGGGCTCCATCTTCCGCGAGTCACGGCGTCACGGAGAGACCAACGGGGTAGAGGGCGCGCATCCACCCCAGAGGCGGTTTCTCCTCTTGCGTCATTGCTTGGCTATCCAGTTAAAGCGGAGGCGTAAAGGTGTCCCGGGAGGCGGCGAAGGTGGGCCTGCCAAGGTGTCCTCGCCCCTTTCCGACGGGACGTCCGAGTTCTGGATGTACGACAGCGGATATCTCCTGTTCCAGGTAAGAGCGACTTCGCCGTTAATACTTTCGGCTCATGTTAATTAGTTGGGACCACATTGAAAACTGACCGCTGTACTGGCCTCACGACAGTCATTACTCGGATTAGGAGTGCGGAACTCGAGGGTGCGACCCGAAACCGGGTACCGAGTACCTGCTCCATCGCAGCATGGTGTCTGTAGCCGACCAAATATTTGAAATAAAAGTTAAACTGTGAATATTCATGAAATTTGATATTTAGGATATAAGGGTAAAGAAAATGATATAAATGGTTCACGAAGCCAAATCGGGAGTGCCACTTTAGTGGTGACAAAAAATGAACTTCTATTTATATCTCGTACAATATCATTTATAAAAAAAGTCTTCCAACTAAATTGTAGATCTAGTAAAATAGCATATGTTTTGTTCAGTACATTTTTATCAAAGGACTAGCCGATTTCAGTAAAATCAAATGAGAACGTTGTAATAAAAATATTTGCCGTTTTAGGAGTTCTTTACCAGCGAAGCGGTAATAGCGGAACGCCTTATGGGCACGTCCGGTCCGTCCGTCAGTTCGTCGTCGCGACTCTCATCTGCTATACTGCTCAACGGATTTTAATTAAGTATGAGTGATCGTTATTAATATTTGTCGCCCAATTGTGATTTTGAACTTAATCCGTCAATTACAACTTCCACTTTAAATAATTACTTTAATAAACTTATACTCGTATCTCGTTAAATGGCATAGGTCAAGCAACAATGAAATACCAAGCTTTTCTCTCCCTCGCTCTTATATGACCTGTAAGGTATAGTTAAAAAAATTATTTGGATAGAGAACAACATTTACTACAAGAAAGTCCACGACACCACACACTTACGAGTTATAGTTTCCGAGATAAAAATTCTAGAAAGTCTCGCGCAAAACATCGCATATTTTGTTTACATCGATCGCTAAGGGGGTTCTCTCGGCAAACCACAATTAAAATCCATGTTTTTCTATTGCACGCCTTTAATATGATCTGTGAGGTATAGTTTAAAAGGTTTATTCGGATAGAGGACAACATTTACTACAAGATAGTCTACGAGACTACATAATTAAGAGTTACGGCTTCGGAGATAAAAATTCGAGAAAGTTCCGAGCAAAACATCGCATATTTTGTTTACATCGATCGCGAAGACGGTTCTCGCAGCAAACAACAATTAAAAATCCATATATTACTCTCCCATGCTCTTATATGATATGTGAGGCATAGATTAAAATATTTATTTGGATAGACTACAAGATAGTCCCCGAGACCATATAATTAGGACAAAAGTTTCGGGAATAAATATTCGAGAATCGTCCAAAGTTTCGATACCGTTTCATATGTATTTCTCATTAAGAACGCCGTTGAAATCTCTATGTATTCCATTTATGGAGTATACTTTTCCATCTTGTTATAATTCTGGACGAATACAATCTAATATCTGCTACAAATAACTAATTAATTTAATTTTCCTTCCTGCGCAACCAAAATTTGGTAAAAGAAGGGAAATGTATTATCTACGACGAAGAAACATTCGTAAATACGTCTATTTTCTTTACGTATACAGAGTTTGTAAATGAAAAGAAATGTGTAATTTACGACGAAAGAATGAAAGTGAACATAAAGGTTATATTACTACTATTCGAGTGAGTTAAGTTTTGAATAATTGTTGATTGTTTTGTTAATTACAACCGATTATGAAATAAATCAGTGAATCAAAAATTAGACATTTTCTTGGCATACCAGTAATTACACATTATACTAAGCGACTAATGTATATCTTTTTTGGCATGATTGCATAAATCGTCAAGAACGCCTCTGCCTCGCATGTATGCACGCATGATTTGTGCATCTTTCCATAACTTGTACAGTCAAACTCGTTTATAACGAGCACGGTTGTAACGAGTTCACGGCTATAGTGAGCAAATAAGATAAGATAAGATAAATTTACGAGCATTTACATACAAATATTTCACGTATATAACTAGCACGCTTCACGGATATATCGAGCAAACTTTGACCACTTCTCACTGTCTCAAACGCGGTGGCGGTCAGCCCCTTAAATCCTCATAGTGACCCAAAATATGTAACCTTGTGTTCTTGAGTCCAGCCTCTACACCCTATCCCTCGGGGAGGTTAAAGACCGCGGCGTTGTTGTTAAAAAATAATCCCTTCATCCAAACCAAGAATTCCCAACTTGCAGGTACAGTGGCACTCGCGGAGGTCCTTTGTCATCTCCTCCCAACCCCCAGCTCTTTTACAGCCAGGAGGTTGTGTTTGGAAGGGGGTAAGGGGTAAGGGCATGTACAATGGCGCCCACCCCCGTCGCTCAGCCGAATGCACCCAACACCCTTTCCCACGTAAAGATGGGAAATCCCACGTTTAATCCGTCTCCTCATTAACTCTTCCTGGAATTGGTATGCTCACAGTTTGCAAAGAAAGTTCGTAGCGTTGATCACAAAAATCAGTTGAGATTTTGCCCTTAAACGAGTAACATGTCCGTACATAAAAGGAAGTGTTTGTCTATTCGCGAAAAGGTTGATATTATTCGAGAGTTAGAACGTGGTAAAAAAATGTTGAAGTGTGTAAAAAATTTAATTTATCATCGTCTACGGTTTCAACCTTATGGAAAAACAAAGAAGCGATTTTATATGCACTAGAGAACAACCTAACAACGAACAAGAAAATGAGGAAGTGCGACTTGGGTAGTGATTAAGGATGCAGCTGTGAGTAAATTTTATATGCACGTATGTTTACTTTAAATTTTCTAGTTTATTCTCATTTTTAGGTTTTTTCATAAATTTACTAAATAACCTTTCTGTTTATATATTCACTTTTACTTCTTATGTCTTATTTCACCATACGCATGCATGCTTTTGCCTTCACGGATATTAAGTTTAACGGCTATAACGAGCAAAACTAAACTGTCCCGTGGCGCTCGTTATAGCCGAGTTTGACTGTATTTATGCTCGCATAATTATATCTTCTTTTTACGACGATACACCGAGGTGGTTAAATTTTACGTATTCAGGAAAAAGTGCATAACCGATTGTGTACGTGAGTCTGCATGCTAAGGGTCGCTGACGAGGAATAGGATCCCTTTAACGCAGCGGGTTTTTGAGTGAGCGTGTTCGGAACCTGTCGGGGAATACCTAGCATCCCCTAAAGCGACAAATCAAATTATTTTTGGTTCCGAAGTAAATTGCGAGGGAGGAGGCGACAAGCCTTCCATCTTCATTGCGATGATTTGGAACGTTATAAGGAGAAAGAGAAGATTATCGCATATATTCTGAGATATTTTCAATTTAATTTCATGCGCCTCACATCTTCAAAACTTTCCGTTTTTCTTCTGATTTGCAAACCAAATATTATTTTTTATATAGCTATACCTGTTAAAAGTTCCAGCTTTTAATTGTGATCACATTAAATATTTCTCATTTCAAATAAGATTTTTCAAATGTTATTTTTCCAAATGTATTTCTATGATTGAATTCCATCATGATTTTTGGGCTGGTTTCCAAAGGAAGGAATAGCCTTATGAAATGGTCGTGTCTGTGTGTATGTGTGTCCCCCACTAACAACTTTTGCATCAATGGACCGTTTTTCATGAAACTTGGTATGAGGCTCGTGCTGCCGGGGCCCACCTTCGGGCTGTATATTATATTTATTTTATTTATTTATTTAAATAACATTGCAATTTGGCCAGCCGGCCAGGTGGCAAGGAAAACATAGTATATAATTCTAAAATTCCAATTTTACAAATAAAGTCCTCATAAATTATATTAGCAATATTAAAATATATTAAAAAATATTTAACAATATACAATTTCAAACTAATTACAATCAGTGCCTAGAGTGCGGATTTTCGTGGGTTCATGGAAGGCCTTCACAGCTACCGTAACGGTCACGGGGTACCAAGCAATCCCCTACTTTTCCTGCACTTAGGCACAATTACATAGATATGGCGAACATCGAAGTACCAGGTTCGATTCCAGGAACGTTTTTCCTTATTTGTTTTCATAGGAAGTCTCAAATCCATCGTACAGAGATGTTTGCTTTAAAACATTAAAATATCTTAAAAATTATTGTGATATTGGAGCGAGGTTTGTACTGTTCTAAGGGGAAATGAATCTTATGTTATATTACCGTAATCGTAGTCGTAGGCGAATTTTTTGGTAGGTTGGTTATAGCCTATTGGGAAGCATATATCTCCGCCGCTGTTTGAGCTATTTTCGTCATCTATAATTTGTAAGGATGCGGAAGTCTCCTGTTCTTTAGCGGTACTAAATTCAACCGGAAACGTTAAATACTTTCTTTTTTAAGGGGGGTTTCCCGACACCCCTGCACTCCATAAGAAAAGCATTGGACTCAGTTTCGGGCATTATAAAATCGCATTTTAAAGATAGTTAGAATCAAGATATGAAGTCGGGACCTAAACGGTTGTGTTGGAAAAACAAAGAAGTTTATTTTGGTTACCGAACTCGGCTTGAACATAGACGAGTGAACAAATGGGTTATTTTCTTTTCCGCTCGACTACCCTTCAGCAACGGACAGTTGATCCATACATATATATTGGCGTATAAACAGTAACATTTATTAATTTCGTTTATTTAAAAAAATCATGCAAAATTATATGATATCGGAAAGAGATTTTGACATTGCTTTTAGAATTTTAAACCTGATAATGCTCTGTTAATTTGTTTTCCAATTTTTCTCTATCATTGATAAACTATGAATTACAAATGGTATTTATGGTGTGAGAATTCCTTGGAATGACTAACACATACTGAATATTTTCAGTTAATATAAGTAATCAATTCGGGACGTCAACTCTGGGAAACCAGCCTGTATTAGTCCTGGTTTGGACTTCTTGTTATTATTGAAATGTTAACCCTGGAAAGCTATTTTTCACTTTATTTTCACTCATAAATGATGCGTG
This sequence comes from Tanypteryx hageni, assembly GCA_028673005.1. Taxonomy (NCBI): domain Eukaryota; kingdom Metazoa; phylum Arthropoda; class Insecta; order Odonata; family Petaluridae; genus Tanypteryx; species Tanypteryx hageni. The sequence continues at coordinate 97,683,699 of CM054118.1, forward strand.
AGAATCTCGAGGTAACTTCTGATTTAACTTTACTTCAGTCCGCCGAAGAATTGGCAATTTCAAATGCGGCCCAACAAAGGATTCACTTCAACCAATGCGGCCCACCATGCAGAAAAGTCGAGATAGATTGAGAGAATGAGGGGGCAGGAGTAGTGTGGGGGCAGGAGTAGTGTGGGGGCAGGGCAGAGGGGGTGGTCTGTTGGTAGGCGGAGGTCGACCTGTATGGATGTATGCGGGAGAAAGACTAATCGTGTGGTTGATTTCGAGTTCACTGGCTTTCCTCTGTCGCTTGCGCATTGTGGCACTCGCTTGCGTAATATTCGGATCCGGGAACGTTTTACTTTGTGCTTAAAGTAGCACGGGGTTTATCGGGTCATTGAGGGCTGAATGATTCAACAATTTGTGATGTCTCCTCTTTCCTTAGTTTTGTATTTTCTTTATTCTATTTAGCTAAAGTTCTCTTGACGTCGAATTCGCGAATGTTTCTCGTTTCATTTAATCCAATTTAATATACGTAATTTGGCAAAATTGCGGTTGCCCTTGGCGACGAAGGAATCGCGTCTCAGAAAACGTAACATTTTCGTGCTTATAACAAATTTGCGGACCGATTCGACGAGTGTGCCACCTATCGTTCATTCGGCCGAAATCCGGTGGGCGTCACATGAGGAACATCAGGTACTCGAGGAGAAAAATGTGCAGCGTAGGGCTACAAGATTCGTGAAACACATAGTATACGATTCCTCATTACTAAGGTAGTTGAATTGGGTATCTTTACATTGACCTCGACTGAGTGCTTGATTGAAACTCTAATTTACTAATATAAAAGCCCAGGCATTTCTTTCTGTGCTTCTGTATCTGTGTATAGCGGTGATGACGTAACTTATGACGTCATTATAAAAAGTGACTGACTGTAATACTATTTTAACAAACTTTCCGAATAGGGAGAAAATTGAAATTTAGTAGAAATGTTTGATTCTTATAGTAAAAGCCATTTATGGAAAAATCCCCAAAAAAGACCCGGGTTCGACTCCAGTAGATAATTTCTATTTCCCCTAAGATAACACGTAAAAATCGATTTTTCGACACTTTTAAATTAAATTAAAAATTAAATGAAATTAAAATTAGAAATAATTGACCTATGATCTTCGGATCTAAACGATTTTAAAGAAAAATAAATGAGGTTTCTTCCTATTATCATCACATTATGCCTGCAATACAAAATCACTCAAGTTCTATGTTAAATCATATTAATTGGAAAAACTTAAGCTTCTTAACGATACGTTACCTTGTCGATCATGTCATTGACAATCCTTGAGATTGCATTGTCATCTCAACCCTTATACTGTATGAGTTGTCATTGCTTGCATACTGCAAGCACTTAAATTATTCACCATACACCAAGATCTAAACTCATAAGTAAACCAATGCAATCTCTAGAGCAAGGTATTTATAATGAATATGTATCACACTAAAAATATATATAATATAGCAATAAATGGAATATTTTATGTGTTAAGATTAAGATGTCACCATATGTTTATCTAGTTGCTTGACATTAACAATATTATGTAATACGAGTAGTCGGTGCTTGCATGCTGCAAGTGATTCAAAAAATCACCATACACCAAGATCTAAACTCGTAAATAAATCAACGCGATCTCCAGGGAAACAGCACTTCAGTCACGTGGAGCCTATATGTAATAAATAATAAATTCCATGAGTAATAGCAGTATATTTATATTTTTCCATGAAATTAAGGCAACTATCCATAATTTCCAAATTCTCTGGCAATCGGCTTGAGTCCAAGTTTTTGTACTCAAGTTTCGTGACTCGGATCGCCATGCATGAACAGTAAGAATAATCATCATTAAGACAATACCCTATACATTAAATTTATGGAAAAATTAGGATATTTTCTGTTAAGATTATGGCATCATCATTCATGCCTTTAACGCGTATTTGGATAAAAAATGAGAAATAGGTATGATGCCATTATATTTAATGATTGAAAAGAGTTAAAATTTCTCGAAAAACTACGAAACAGAGCATAAAAATATTTTTCACGTTTTACCGTCACTGCTGTCAGGGTTGCTTCTCCTATTGTGATCCCTTATAGCCCTGGATAAAAACAAACCTATTCGCTCCTTCCTACAGTCAATAACCCAAATTTAATCATCATGTTTGTGCTTTCAGGAATACGTGATATTTGCAATTATCTATGATACCCTCGATCACAGTGTGTGATGCAATTAGTGTTTTTGATACAGTCAAATCTTACATATTATCGGAAGAAAATATTGGTGATGATGTTTTCATAATATGCCTGATATTGAAAATTAGAGTTATATGCTTATGGGAATAAACTTGATGTTAATTCAGTGTCCAGTGACATTACAATGCTACGTTACCTAAGTCCTATGACACCATTCCTTTGCTGCGATCCACTCAAAATCTTTCTACAGCCTAGACATTTAAACTAAATCGAATGATATTTGTGAATAATATCATTCATAATAGACACTGAAGAGATGAACGATGTTGCGCCACAATTAAGGGTACTTTATTCTAGGATATTTTGAAAGAAAATTTGTTTAACTCAAAAATGGCTATAAGAATTTTGATTAAAATCCATCAAATCATATAACCTGATGTCACAAATAATACTAAGCCATATGTCGTGTAAAAATTACTATATATCGTCCAGTGGCATTAAAATATATGTTAAACTACGGTTAACATTGATTTATAAACGTTTTTCTTTTATAAGCATACACAGTCGACCAAACATATACAGGTTGAGTATCCCTAATCCGAAATGCTTGGGACCAAGATTGTTTCAGATTTTGGATTTTTCCGGATATTGGAACACATGATATGATCGCATTGGATGGCCTTTTTTAATATTTCCTGTAGTGTCATTTGCCTCATTACCGAAGGTTTTTGTTTTAAAAGTCTTTCTTTTATCTTATATATTGTCATTATTTCTTGTTCTGTAATAAATTCACACTGCTCCAGTCCACCAATGAGTTCATCACATTTTTTTACCATGTCGTTTATAGGCATTTTTACTGCAGTTTTAACAATTTCATCTTCATCGTCACTATCTCCGCGATCTTGATTTAAAACCATTTTAGCTATTTCGTTTCAATTTGTGGAATAACTAAGTGAGTTTCTTTTTCTTGTGATTTGTAAGGAGCTGCTACGCTGCTTTCGCACTGCCATTCACGCAACTGTAAAGAAACTGACTGGGAGAGTTGGACATAAAATTTTTATGGATAATTTCTTCTCATCTCCTCACTTATTTGATGATCTGAAGACACGAAAAATTTATTGTTGCGGGACTGTTAGACCCAATCGCAAAGGAATGCCAAAAAGTTTTGACGGAAAGATTCAGAAACTAAAAAGGGGTGATACTGTATACGTGTTCAAGTAAAAATAGATTGGACAGCAAACGAAACATACATTTACCAACAAACATGCACAATCCACCTGTAAATGGTAATTTCTGTGATGAACATGGAGATGCTATAAAGCCAGCCATTTTTCAGGACTACAATCGAAACATGTGATTTGTAAACAAGGGAGATTGAATGGCAAATAGTTATTTGATTAGTCAACGGACATGGAAGTGGACTAAAAAGGTATTTTTTCACTTAATGAACGTGACAATATTGAATAGTTTCATCATTTCTAAATCACTGGGCGGCACTATGTTCATATTATCCAAAGATATTTCAAAAAACTCAGGACTGAGAAGTGAGTTAATACAATGTTACGGATTGGGGATACTCAACCTGTATATGTATGTATATGAGAAAGTTTATGCAATGTATATTGCACCATTTATTTGTATTTGGACTAGCAGTACAAGGCAATTGGATTTGTTTCTTAACATCCTGAATTCACTTCATCCTTTCATCAAATTTACTTATGAACTAGAAATCAATCATAAACTCAATTTCCTTGACCTTTCTTTAACAACTTTTAATAACAAAATTAATTTCTCCATCCCACCTACACCGATCATGTTATACCTGCTTCCTCCATTCATTATCACTCTCACAAATATGCAGCCTTCCACTCTTTACTCGACAGACTTTTAAATATCCCGCTATCCTCCGAAAACATTTCCTTAGAATTAAATACTATTTCATATATTGCTGAGAAAAATGGTTATTCCCCACTTTTAATTTCAAAATTGCTCTATCATAAACAAAGATACATGGCCATCAGCTCTTTGTATTCTTCTCAGCCTTCTCTAACTGTCAACAAATCTTGTTGGTGCCAATTGTTTTTTATGGGCCATTTATCTTACAAAATTGCTAATCTCTTCCCCGAGGAATGAATCAGGCCAACCTTTTACAACAAAGTAAACCTCAAATTACTTCTCAGCAATAGCAAGGACAAAGTTGACGTTTTGAAGAAATCCTGTGTGTGCCTTTTAAAGTGTAATGATCACAACGGTATTTGCATTGGACAAATGGTCAGAAATTTTCAAATCAGTCCCTCCTTTACTCCCAAAATCTTAAATTTAGCAGAAAAAGTCCCCAGATTAAATGTCTTTGAGAAAATGGAAATTATACACAACAAAATTAATCCCGAGATACTTATAGTTAACGATCACCAGTTCCCCTCTTAATCCCCACTACTTTCATGTCAGTGCTTCCATCCTCACCTAGTATGGTCTTTCCATGAAACAATATTCATCATCCTCCCCCTCCCCCATTGCGTTCAGTCCATGACTTCCCCTTCCTCATCTCTCCCCACAGCCACTATTTAACGTTGACTCCTTTTTTCATCCACTCTCTCTCTCTCTCTCTATCTCCTTTAACCAATCTCCTTTTTCCCCCTATTATCCTCACCTCCCCACCTTTCTCTCTTGTTCATATATACTATTACCTATTTTTTTGAATGCTTGTTACCTGAGGCTGGTGATTACTCACCAAAACCAGTCATGTTTTATATTTTTTGTGGAAATTAAATGTTTGTTACAAATAAAATACAACTTGTATTTTTTTACATCTTTTGATTATGGAATTCCATGAAGTCTCTGCCTCGTCCATTAAATTTAGAAATAAAAACATTTTCTGTATGCTTACAGTTCTTCCTTTAAGTTGATGAGCTCCATGCTGACTTCAGGAACTTCGTTCCAGTGCACAACTTGCACATCACCATCATATTTTCTATGGTGCTCGTTTTGAGAACCAATTCAACATAATTATTTAAGTAAGGGAATGGAAACCTATCCTCTTCTTTGCATGTTTCCATTCCAATAAGTAAATGCTCAACGAAGGATGCTTGAAAAAATATCTAATCGTCAGCAATCGACACCAGCATGTCTGGTCAAATTAGATATCGAATGAATTAGATATCATGCTATCATTGGCTGACATCATGCTGCATGCCGATTTTGAATCATGTCGATATCTATATCGAGCCCCTACCTTTTCATTAAAAAATAAATAAGAATAACAAGTAACGATTACTGAAATATAACAATTACTTCTGTCTGCAATAAAAGTAGATTACAGGTATTAATTACATTTTAATAAAAGTAATGACTACAAGTAAAAAATATTCAAAAGTAATCGTTACCAATAACTCACTTATACGCAATTACTCCCAGGGCCGTACTGGCCCACCGGGATACCGGGAATTCCCCAGTGGGCCATCAAAGGCCATTCAACCGATTTTATTATTATATTAATATGTAAAAAGAATTTATCAAAGATTAGTTGACGGTCCTGCTACATCTAGGGAACAATCTTCTGTCTGTATGACAACCCGTCAGTGACTTAACAACTTAGCTAAGGCCCACCAGCAAACTTGCCATTGCAATTTATTGACATTAAAAACAAAAATTGTTAACAAAATTTACTGACTTAAAAAAAATAGTGGTTAGGACCCTTCTCCTTTTCGTGGGCGCTCTCTGCAGTCACGGGTGTTGCAGGCCCTAGTTGCGTCACTGCAACTTGCAGTTTGCCGGTCTCTCACAGTTCTATACATACATAGCTACAGAGTGGACGTTCTTTATATGAAAGTAAGGATTTTGGTTTGTAGGGGAAGAGGGGGTACCGTGTTACGGAAACATTGTTTTAAATTTTATTTTTTTGTTCTTGCATAATAGCTATTTTTTGGCTCAGGCCAATGACTTTACACAATTTATAGGATCTTCTCAGGTTTGATTAGAATTGCAATTACTTCAGTTTGAGTAATATTAGTGAATTTTGATGGCTATGACAACTGTCACAGTGTACCCCAATAGTGGGGTACACTGATACAGTGGTAGGGTACACTATTAAATTAGTTTATACATTTCCAGCCTATATGGCCGGTTTCACCAAGAGTCGTTAAAATCTGACTAACCTTCCGTTATCTAACGCGTCGTTAGTAAATAACGTATCGTTAATTTCTTTAGCATTTCACCAAGGAGTGCTTCAGTAAAATAACGAGTCGTTATTTAACGGCCCGTTATAGGTGAGCGCAAGATTTTTCATACTCTCTAGTGTTACTACGCAGCCCCCGGATTGGCTATCCGTTCAGCCTTAGAACAAATGAAGTACGTTATCCGCGAATACATCGTGAAGTTGTTTGTATACAAAATTGAACTTGTAAAAATGAATTCGGAGAAGAAACGCTGCCGAGGCCAAATGAAAGAAATGTCATCGTGGATGTGGTTTCTAAGTATAGTGCCATAATAGAAGACAAAAGAACAGATGGAACTAATATTAAGAAAAAGGAAGATGTGTGGCAAAAAGTAGTGGATGAGTTCAACAGTCACGTGAATGTGTCTCATAGGAATATGAAACAGATAAAGTCATTGTATGATAATTTTAAGAGGAAGGTGAAGAAGGATATAGCGGACGATCGAGTAAATCGTTACAAAACGGGAGGAGGTGTTTTCGACCCAAAATCAGACCCAACGGTGGAGAAATTGTGGTCTGTAATAAAGGACCAAGCGGAGCCTTTGAAAAATAATAAGGACTCTGATGCAGAATATCTAGGTAAGCTCGTAAATATTTACATAGTTGAAATGAAGCCTAAGAAAACGCTAGGGAATTGTAATTACCAATATCTGCTGTATGAGCATTAAAGCTGATTTTTATTTTCTTAGGCAATGTCTCTGAAGAAATTGATACGTCTGTCTTGGAAGAAGCAGATGAGGGATGTCATGAGATTGGTATGTTTCTTCAGTTGTCTTTCAAATTTGAAAACAAATTCTTGGAATTCATGAAACTTACATTTTGTCCATTACAATTTTTATTCGTTTTAGTAATTATTGCAAATGAAGTAGCGACTCCAAATGCAATAATAGCATACAATGAGAGGCAAGAGATGACACCGGACATAATTACAGTGGTTCATGAAAATGAATTGGGAAAATGTAGTGCCCATTCAGAATCATCTACTACAGCGAAACCGGCATGGACAAAAAGAAATCGGCCGCTGCTGAAGAGGAAGATTTCTGAGATGGCGGATGCTCAGAGTAACATTGCTGAATTGTCCGCAGAAAGGAAGAAGCTGTGCACGGAAGAAAGGAAGAGTCTTGCATCAAAAAAAAAAACAAAACGAAGTTATTTTTCTGTTGAAAAAGGAAATGCTTGAGGAAAAGAAAGCAGCGTACCAAGCGAAGCGAGAGTATTACCAATCAAAATTTGAGGTTCTGAGAATGAAGAAAACTAATTTTAATTTAATTTAATTTAATCATAATACACGGGTAGTAAGTTACTCATTTACAAAGATATATGAAACATATAATAGCACAAATAAAATAAATATAGTAAGATGTTACATTAAATCAAATGTATATATTCATTGAAGTTGTAGTTACAAAACAGTAATAATCTTATTGAATTTTATATAAAATATGACCACCAAAGCACACAAATATTACCTAAATTCATGAATTGCCTTGATTTGTTTAACAGTAGTTTCAAAAATGTCTATAGAACTATAAGATAAAAATAGATTACCTAAACGTTGAAGACGGTTTATTGGTGAGTGGTATATATAATTTGTAGTACAAGCATTGTTAAAAAATGTATCTGTGGATCTAGTATTATAAGATGGTATGCGAAACTAAATTAGTGATAATATGTTGGGGCAATCATAACTGGAATTTACTATTTTTAGTGATGTTACAACATCCAAGATGCAGGTTGGGTTGGGTTGATAAACAAATTTTGAAAATAAAAATATTTAATTAACTTGAATGAATGCATTGTCTATTTTATTTGTTCTGTTGCAAACCTTCTTTTGCTAGGTTATTCGCGAGTATCATTTGTATGTACATTTTTTTACAATCTAAATATCAAACTACTCGGGTTGATATTTAGTTACCTAGTATTTAATTAATAAATAAACTCTATACACTTCTATTTCCTGTATTATCTATAAATTATATTTAAAAGAAGTACAAGATGAAATTGCCAAATTTACAGCTAAATGATGCTTAACTTGACAAAAACTACTATAACTCAACTAATTTTACATTACTAATACCGTGAATATTCCAAGTGCTTCATGAAGCATTAATTCTTCCTTGCCTAATATAAACTAGACAATTTGATGAAATGCAGTCGGAGAAGTCATTCATTAACATAAGGGTAATTTTAGTCTTCCCTTATTCTTAACAAAAACAACTTCTTTTTCCCAAGAATATACATGATCCACCTACTCAAATACCTTCTGTTAATTCAAAGAGGAGATATATAGATGATTCACAGTGCCATTTCGTTATTACAAAATATGACTAATGTAGATATTAAAATTCATTAAATTCATCAAACTTTCATAACAAAAGTTTTGAATAACTTGATAGAGAATAGTGCATGACAACATTGACTATGTGAAATGTATCCATACAGTAATTTAAAAAATCTCATGCAGTAAGTAGGTAATTTTAACTAAGAATAACATCAGGTGCATATCAGGAATATTAAAATACCCAATCAGGATTGTATACTGTTACAAAATAATAACAATCTTAAGAAATAATAACATCTTTTATAAGTATATAATTATAATCTTTATAATAATTGACTCATAAGCCATTGACAAATTTACAAAATTAAAAATTTCACAAACATGAGTAAGTATATGAGTGATAAGTCACTAAAATGTTTTTCGAACTGTTGAGTTCTCTACCAAGAGAATAGTTGACCAACAGCCATGGTCACAGCTAAGGAACTAGGTAAAAAAGCAGAATTTAAGGCAATGAGGTTTTCAAAGAAAAAACGAATGTTTGCAGCACAAGGCCAGTTCTGTTTAACATATGAATATTGTTGTGTCTGCTGCTCACAAGTTATCATATACACATAACACATATTATCAATCCATCGTAGGTTCCCTCCCTTTATACAAATCATGAATTTGCTTACTGTCTCATGGTCTGAAACAAATGCAAAAGCATTATTAGAGAAAGGTATTAGTTACACTGATCGAAAACAGGTTTATTGAAATTGGATTGTAATTGGCAAAAAACAATGGCCTCATTTTCATTTCACATTTACATCAATTCATATGAAATTTATACTAACCAGGCAAAGTGATCTCGAATAATTCCATTTCTTACTGCTCCTGCAGTTCTTTCAGCTTCCTCTGCATTAACCACAGGCACATCTTCATATTCCATTAGCTGTTGGCGAATCTCTCTCCTATTCTGTATAAATTCATGAAGAACCATATCTACAGGTGGTTCATCATCTCTTGTTTGAATTGCAATATTATGCAAAACAGCAGTGGCCACAATAACATTCATTGTGCACTCTAATTTTGTCCTTAATCCGAGACTTAAAACTGGGAACCGTCTTTTCCATACCCCATACTGGCGTTCTACAACATTCCTTGTTCGTATATGGGCACGGTTGTAGTTTTGTTGAGCCCTACCTTCAGGATTCAGTAGTGGTGTCATTAGATATGGTTTCAGTGGATAGCCATTGTCGCCTAAAAGGAGAAGTCCTTCACGTATTCTACCCGTTTCAAAAAACATTCTTCTTTCACAGTTGTGAAATATAGTGCTGTCATGCACTGATCCCGGCCACCGTGCAACGATATCTCGGATTAATAGGTTTGAATCACATATTGTTTGCACATTCAGTGACATATAGCCTTTCCTGTTCCTAAATCTTTCTCCGATATTTTTCCCTGGAGACTGTATAGGTATATGAGTACAATCCATACAGCCAATTACTCCAGGGAACCTTGCAATTTGATAAAAGTCCTGCACTACTTGAGCCACTTCACCATCCCTTGGAAACAATGTACCGAGGCCTCAAAGTTGCAATAGCATCAGATACTTTGCTGATGCACCTACAAACACTGGCTTTTGATACCCCAGCAAATCTCCAGCAACAATTTGGAATGAACCCGTAGCATAAAACCGAAGTGTTATTAATAATTGCTGCATTGGCGTCAGTGGGTGGTTTCGGTCAGTATTATATTCCAACTTGTCTTCTATTTCTTCGACAATTTTCAGCACAACATTTTTGCTAAGCCTGAATCTTTCTTTAAATTTATTGTCGTCGAATGTTTGTAATTGATCTGTTTCTATATATCTTGGACGGCGAGTCCTTCTCCAAATATTTTCCAAAAATTCCAAATACAGAACTTCAGCATCGAAATTATCAGCCGCCATATTTGCTAGACTTAACAATTCGTTAATTCCTTTAAGTGGCCATGCTAGACGTGTTAAAATAACGAGAGTTTAACGAATCATTAATCTTAACAGACGTTGGTGGAACAACGGTTTGCGCTAACGAATCGTTAAAGTACACTAACGGCTCGTTAAATCCTTAACGAAGGTTGGTGAAACTGGCCAATGGTGTATTAATATACTATACACAAATTAAGAGTGATGGGAACATAAATTACAAACTTAGAACATTTTAACAAATGATAAAAAATACAATCATTTCAGTTCATTTTGGTACATATGCCTAAAGGCTGTGGAGGAGGTAGCTTACAAATTACTTGTGATTTTTTAAGTGTATGTTTCATTTGAACATCTGAACTTAAAAGTAGGATTTAAAAGGCGAATATAAGAAACAGTAATTTTACTTCCCTTTTTTATTTGAACGCATCCATTTGAAAATAACTTATGGCCTTTAGTGACACCTTCTTTAATAAGAACATTATCACCAGTGTCTACATCAGTATTCCCATCAAACAGTTCTTTTTCATCTTCACTAAAATCAAGACCTGTGCTATCATCACTCTCTGCACATGAAAATGAATCATCATCTGAAGTTTCCTCTTGAATTTGTCTTTCCAGTCTTGAGTTCTTTTTTTATTTGAACACAAGCTTTTTCACTGTTTTCTTTACGATTTTGCAAGCTTTCAACAATTTGGTTTTTTACAGGAGTATCTGGGAGTACTTGACTTTTACGTTTTCTTCCCATGTTTCATTGTTTCAGAAGCTTTTGGGTAAGGATGCTAGAGTTAGGTGCCATTTCAGCAATGTCTGAATTGGGTGAATCTGAATTGGGTGAATCTAAAGAGGGCTCACCTACATTTGTGGTAGCAGTGGAAGGAATATCAATTACCGGCTGTGGTCTATCAGTAACTGAAGAACTCAAAAATTCATCATCTGTAAAAATCAATTTGTTAAGAGACCAAATTCCTGGAGCAGTGATCCCATTCATAATATTGCTAGGAGTAAATGCATGTAGATATGCTTTCCCCAACAACCCAGCTACTTCATAAATAGTTATTGTTTTTCCAGGGTTCATTATCATCCAGTCATTGCAAACCCTACTGAATTTAGTCTTTAAAGACTTGTAAACTTTTTTATCTAATGACTGCAATTTTCCACTAGTATGGGATGGCCGAGTCAAAAGAATAATCCTATTGGCTTTGCAAAAATCTATTGAATCAAGGATAATGTGAGACTCATGATTGTCCATGATCAAAAGCAATGGAGATTCAGGTATAGGTTTAGTAAAATGATGAAAATGCTTTAAAATTTCGATGAATACTTCACCATTCACCCATCCAGTTCTCATAGCTGAACCTCCAGTTCCCGGTGGAGCTCCCATTAACATTCAATCTTAGTAGTAATTGTGTGGAACGAAGTTTTGGTACCAGCCTAAAGATGTTGACACTCTCAAATCGATATATTGAAATGTAGAATGTAACACTGTACCCCCTCTTCCCCTAAATTATTTATAAGTTGCCATAATCGAAAACACAATTTTCTTTTTATATTTGTAAAAGAACTATTTTTCTATGTAGAGAAAAGATAATTGATTATAATTTTCGGTATTAGATTTGTTAAAAATAATTTATCCTTAGGCATAAACCACAATGTTAGGCAAGAGAAAAGGTGGTTGGGAAAAAAACAAATTAAAAAAAAGTTCTTTTGAAGATCAAAGCAGATAAATGCCTTAAGATTACCAACATATTCACTGCTTCTGCGTCTACTTCAGCAAGTAAACTCGAAGATGCTCTGAGCACTTCATCAAACATTCAGTGAATGAAACAACGATGTCAACATTACCATCACTTGATGATATGCAGGTAGAAATGACAGTGGCGGTGGAAATGTCACACAGTGCTAGTAGCCCATTTATAACATCGGAAATGGATGAAGTGACAAAAATGTATACTTGATTCGAAATTTGCATCAGTTCTTAAAATTCCATTTGATACAACACAAATTTATGTTCAAAATATAATTTAGGTGATCCTTTGTGTTGCCGTTAAATATTCTTTAAGTTTAAACAAATAGATAACTGTTTTGACACTACGCGGCGAGTTAGGGAGTTAAATTTTTTAAATTATTTAGAGTTTAGTCTATATAAACGAATAAACATGTCAATGTATGCATAAAATCGTTATTGCGGCCTTTGAAAATTATTTAAATTTAAACAATTAGATAAATGTTATTTCACTTCTAATTGTTCTATAAATTTAAAATTTGTTGGAAAAGTGTGGCATTATTAACCCAATGTTGGAAAATTATAATATTCCTATAATTGCAAAAATTATTGATTGTTTTACTTCATTATTTTTCCATAATGAAAAAACAAAAACCAGTCCAGAGGAGAAATATTTAGAATTAAAGAAATATTTCTCATGATGAAATATCTCTCTGAAAAATTAATGTTTTGTCAAGGTGAGATGAAATGCTTGCAGTATGCAAGCACCTTCTGCCAGTCATTATATATAAATGTTCCTTACAGAGGAGGAGGAGGATATAACATATATTAGGATAGTAATATTTAGGAACTTCTAGATGAGCTCGAGATTCTAAATTTTTTTCTTGGGTAGGATTTTGTGCAAAACCGACTAGAAAAAACGAAAATATTGAAAAAGTGGAACAATGCGGCCGGTAAAATTCCCAATTGTTTAAACAAATTTTCAAGGTGTATGTATTTCCAATGTGCTACGGAGCTGAATTTTTTTAGAGGTAGGTTTTGTAAAAAAAACGAATTAGAGATTTTACAAATTTTGATATTTTAACTTTTAACTGTAGGGGTAAGCTATGGCGCAGGTTCTTTTGAGTCCGGTCGACCTATAGTATGTTATATCCTCCTCTGTAAGGAACGTTTATATATAATGATATCATATAGGAGGATACTATTTTTTAGGCACTTCCAGAAGATCTGGAGATTCGAAATTTTTTTCTTTTGTAGGATTTTGTGCAAAACCAATTATAAAAAATGAAAATCTTGAAAAAGTGCAACAATGCGACAGCTAAAAATCGCAATTGTTTAAACAAATTTTCAAAGTTTATGTATTTCCGATTGTGCTACGAAGCTGAAATTGATTTTAGAGGTAGGATTTGTAAAAAAACGAAATAGGGATTGTATACATTACAAAGCGAAAACAATGTTGGACACTTTATAAAGCTTTGAAATTATAATCATGGCGCATATTAAGAGGAATGGATGTTTTTCAAGCTCTTTACATGGTAGTAAATACTGTAAGTGCTCTTTCTAAAGTGTCAAGAAATTTTTATGTTGTTTTTGGAGCAGCTACAAATTTTGCAATAACGGCAAATGAAGAAATAGAAAAAAGAAATCTTGATATTGTTGTTGAAACAAAAAGAAAAATGCAAAAGAACTAGGAAGAATCTCGCTGGAGAAAATAACAGTAAAAATACTACGTATAATGAGTGTGAAAGAGACGTACTGAATACAAGTACATAATGTAATAATGCATAAAGTGACTAGTAGCTTAAAAGAAGGATTTTAAAAGAATTTATACAAAGATTAGTCTTGTTTAAATCCAAATAATTTTCCTCAAATCGTAAATATTAATATCTCAAAAAAATGCAATGAAAATTTAAGTATTTAACTTAAAAACTTTAATGAAAATATAACAAAAGAACAACTACAAACGGAATTGATGGACTTTTCAAGGAAATGGAAAAGTTTTAATCAGACTTTGAGTGATGTAATTTTAGTTAAGAACAAGTATGAAGTACAAGAAGAAAGCAATATTGAGGAAGCAATAAATGAAGAGATCAAATCCACTGCATCTCTAAATTGCAAACTATGCAAAAACTGTTGTTTGCTGCAACACAGTGTTACAAACTTTAACATGCATATTCAAATTGATATTTGGCATATAAATATGTGGGAATAATTTTGAAACGAGAAAAAAGTCTGCTATGACCGGGAATCGAACCCGGGTCTATCCACTTATATAAATATGTCTTAACTCTCACTTCAGCACAAGTGCCTTGTGAGAGATCATTCTCGAAGTTGAATTATATTTTGAATAAGCTCAGAAACCAGAAATCAATCTCACTTGGAGGCATGCATGTTAATGTCATGCGAGAAAGATATTTTAAGTAAAATAAAAAACAAAGATGGTATTACATAAAAAAACTATTAAAGTGTCATTTTCTTGGTCTATTTCATATTCTGTACAACGTATCTATCAGTCTGTTGTTTCTCATAATTATTGTATCTCATGAAAATAAATAAAGAATATATATACAATTTTTTGAGTTTTTATAAAATAAGAAACAAGTTGGTCTATTCGGTCAATATTTCCTGGGCCTAAACATGTTCCCAGTCTGGCCCTGATTACTCCCTATCATTGTTGTTAAGCTGGTTCAATACCAAGATGATATTATGAAATTTGGAGAAGTTCTTAAGGTTTTACTGTGTGTATAACCCCTAAAATATTACTCTGTTTTGAATATAGTCAGAAGCAGATCATTGTGTCCATCCTACTTAAATTCAGTGGTTTGATTAACATAAGACGATGCAGCAAATATACATGACAATATCCAGCTTTCATAAAATTGTGTAATTGCATCTACTACCTGAAAATGTTGTGCAGTACCCATGGAATCTACCTGAGATAGGACAGCACACCAATTTGGGGCAGTGACATGTCTATGAGCAGCTGGTTGATCAGTGGTGGGATACTTGCAATCAGTGGACATTTTCGTTCGATAATAAATTTTGGTTCTTTGATGCCACAAATTGTGCTGTATGCATCTCTTTCATTGGTTTGATCGAGAATTCATTCTTTGTCTTTGCTTTTGTTGACAGAGTTTCTTGGAGGCCAACCTAAAGTGCTTCTGGAATCCCGCTTTGAGGGAAGCAGTACGTGGGCTCGAGTTCCGTGGATATGTCCATCCTGGGGTGCTCCTTGTTGCCTCACCCTCTTCTGGAGATGCTTGCCTTGACAGGATTAGAAATGCATGGTCACGGAACGTACTTAAGCCTCCGGCGGACCACTCCATCTCCGGAATCGGTAAGAAGACACCATTTTCTCTACTTCTGCTCCATTTTCCACTCCTTTGATTCTACTGTGGTGATTATTCAATTCATTATTCTTCGCTTGTGATTTGTCATTTATAAAATAGACATGTTTTGAAATTCATTTGGTAGGAATTAAGTAGGCAGCATGGATGATAATCTTGAGGATCTCGTGGATACTGGGATGGAAAAGGGTGATTATGGTGAGTTGAGGGAAGAATTCAAGGATAGTGGGTGATGAGGGGAAGCCAGAAAGTGATGGGGGCAATTGCCCTGCTCTTGGACGACCCCATTGCCCTCCACTGGGTGCATTATTAAATTCATTCCATGCAACATTCCTTGTATCTACACTGAGGATTAAGACTGTATGACAAGGGAAAGATAGATTCTGATAGGGATAGGGATTTTCAAAATATATGATCATTGGTAGAGGTGGAATCAAGAGGGAGAGGGATGATCGACCCCTCCCCCCTTTGGGAAATTTCTGGATCTGCCCCTGCAAGAGGGTTACATCCAAGTACAAAAATCATTAGGCTATTTTTCCATATAGTTTTTGTGCTTCTTCAGGCACTTGTCATAGCATCGATGGGGGGAGGGCATTGACAGGGGGGGGCATCGCCGGAGTGGGGCATCGACGGGGGGGGGGGGGCATCGATGGGGGCATCGACGGGGGGCATCGATGGGGGGCATCGATGGGGGGCATCGATGGGGGGCATCGACGGGGGGCATCGATGGGGGGCATTGACAGGGGGGCATTGACAGGCGGGCATCGACGGGAGGGCATTGACAAGGGGAAGCATCGACAAGGGGGGACATCGAAGGGGGGGCATCGACAAGGTGGGGCATCAACAAGGGAGGGCATCAACAAGGGAGGGCATCAACAAGGGGGGGCATCGACAAGGGGGGCATCAACAAGGTGGGGCATCGACAAGGGGGGCATCGACAAGGGGGGGCATCGACAAGGGGGGCATCGACAAGGTGGGGCATCAACAAGGGAGGGCATCGTCAAGGGGGGTCATCGACAAGGGGGGGCATTTACCCACCTAGAGCTGAAGTATAACCATAAATATATTTGCTTCACATTTATGAAATGACCAATTGAAACTTGTAAATTGTAATTTCAATATAATCTTATTTTATTTAGTTGTTTTGTGTCAAATAAAAAACAGTTTGTGAGTAACTCTTCAATAACTGTGAATACATGTATGTAACTGGTATGTCGACCCCCCTAGAGACATTTCTGGATCCGCTGCTGTCTGGTGAAGGATTTTTTTATGGCTATCCTATCACATATTAAATTGGTTTTTTTATTAGGGAGGATAGCTTTTATCAACTCAAGCCTGGATGCTAATTGGTTTGTTGGACCCCCGAGTTCTATATTATGCAGGCAAAGTGAATGGCTACATTTAAAAGGCACTTGAAGAACTTAATGCACCATTTCATTCCCCTTTTTATTTTGATAAGCACTTTCAAGCCGGGTCGTGTTTACCGAGATTATCGAAATCCAAGATTTAAAAAAATATAACCTAATTATCTGTCACAGATATACATAAAAAGTTCACGCAAAATACTAATGATGCTGTTTCTTATCTTAAAAATGATAGACTATGCAACATAAACTGTCAAAATGCTAGAAATTGTGGCAAATCTTTTTTTCTTCATCCAGTAACGTAAGAGGAAGTAAATACAATTATTCTAAAGCTAAGTAGTTCAAATACCTGTGATATTTATGGGTTAAACTCTAAAGTTGTAAAGCATGCTAGGAAATTTGTAATAATCAATAAGTCCTTTATGACAGGTATCAATTCATTCATTCATCAATTCATGATTTAATCAAATCTTTTCTAAGCAATAGATTTCATGTTGTGGTAACTAAAAATAGAAAATCCGAAAACTTGAACCAAATCCATGGTGTGCCTTGGGGCTCAATACTGGGTCCTCTTCCTTTTTTATTATACGTTAATGATTGCCCAGGAAATATTGTCATATACCCTCCAATTTGCCGACGATACAAGTTTTTGTTAAAAACCCAAATCCTGAGGAAAACAAAAGGGAAATCAAAAAATCTATTGAGGAATTGGAGAAATGGTTTGTCTGCAATAAATTAAGTCTCAATGTTACCAAAAACCAACATGCATTTTAACCCATCCAAAAGTTTCTTAACCCTTCAGCGACGGGATAGATTTAAATACCACTCAACCCGATGGCTGGGTGATATTTAATCAGTCTACGCCAGCATCGTTACATGGTATGGATCTCAATTTCTTACCATGTCGCCAGTGTCAGTACGTGGTACTGATTCGTACCGCGCTGGTTTTAATGTGCTATATTTTACTTAGTTTTTATTTCTTTTTCGATTGCCTTTCACATTTTTATAGTAAAAGGTTTGTTTTGTATGTGACCGTTGAACAAAATATTTTTCCTATTATTTTAGTTAGTAAAAATTACATTTCCTCTGCTGTGACGGCGCCTGCTCCCCTGGTTGATGCGACTAAAAATCATTTATTTTATTTCGTCACCCTTAATATCTGTTAATTCCTAACAGTTTATTTACATCTCTATATCATGTTAAGGTATAATCTCTTTCTTTTTGGAAGACTTCCGGCTATTTCTTCTAAGAAACTGATTCGTTAAAATTTTCGATTATTTTGATAAGAAAATATCGTCTTTCGAAATAATAGGCTCAATGATAACACATCTGTTCAGAACTGTCGATTCTAACGCTAATACCATTACAAGAGTTTTTTCAGTTAAGAAAGTTGATAAGAAAGATCTGCTGAAACCCAAAGCTAATATTCTGAGCCTCTTGAGACTTGCTTGTGTAGCCCACTCTCTGACTCATCTATGTGGGCCTGAGAAGTTATTGAGTTGGTTTTGGCAGAGATTATAAACAGAACCCTTGAAAAAAATTTGGGTGCACTTAGTGATGTCAGCCAATAGGAATTATTAGTGGTTGAAAGAGAGCTGACATCGCTGGAAAGTAAAAGAATCGTTCTGGCCATTTGGTTACCATTCAGTTTCTTGCCTCTGCACGGTGCTGACTATACTATAAATGTTGGAGTTGTATTTTAAGGAAATATACTTATTTGTTAATATACGTTCCTTCAGTTCTAATTTAATTTGAGGAATCGTTACCCCTCATTGTGCAGACATGGCCAGTAGGAATACACTTGATGTTAGTGATGAAGATTTGCAGAGGATTTTCGTGGAATCTAATGATTCCTCAAACGATAGCGATAGTGATTCCAGTGTTCAATTCTAATTTAGTTAATTCTAGTTTAGATGCTGACATTTTAAAAATCGGCTGATGATAAGACAAGCTTGATTTCAGCAGCAAGATATTGTGAAAGTGAGGACAATAGGGGCCAGCTGGAGGTGATTCACCCTCGTTCTATTCTGGGCCAGTCATGTGATGTTATTCGTAAACATTTTCGAGTGCCGAAGCGTCTGTGTTTGGAAGAGATAATGAAAGTGGGAAGAGTCTCTCAGCCACTGCATCGTTATGAGAATGGGGTGACATGCTGTCTTATAGAGAGAACTCGTGCATCATTTGAATGGATGGGAACAAATGTAGCATGTAAAGCAGTGAGTAAGTGTTAAACATTTTTGTACAATAAACTTTTATTTTTTCTTTCTGTGATAATACACAATATTATTGTAATATAATTATATAAAAATATGGTATAATACAAGTACTATAACATATATAGTCCAAAAATTTCATGTAAATCCCATTATTAAATAAAGACTTATGAAGGTTTATATCAAAGTACCTTCAAATCGGCCATTTGGGTTAAAAACCCGCCGTCCGTAAGGAAAAAAATATTTAAATCTAGCCTGTCCCTAACAACGCAGCTTTAAGCCAGTACCACGCTCAGACCCTGGCGGTAAGGAAAGAAAATGAAGTCAGTACCATGTACTGAGCCCGGCGCTGAAAGGTTAAATAGAAATGAAGCAGGCAAACTTCTAGGAATATTTTTGTACCCTGGGATAACTTGGAACAAGCACATTGAATACTTAGAAAACAAATTGGCAAAATTAATATATCTTTTAACAAGATTAAGGACTGAAGTATCCTATGATACCCTCAGATGCGCCTATTTAACTTTATTTCATAGTGTTATGTCATATGGTATTCTATTATGGGGAGCATCAAATGCCAGTAAACAGATATTCTTTATGCAGAAAAAGGCAATAAGAATTATACATAATCTCAAACCAAGAGAACATTGTAGAGATGTTTTTAGACATTGCAATATCTTAACACTATCCTATGTGTACGAGGTACAATCAAAAATTTTCTGGATGGTCATAATAAAAACAAATTGGCTTACCCCAGGTCCTATTGAATGTTGTCTCCTTCAAAATAGTCCCCCTGGGCAACGATACAGTGATTCCAGTACCTTTTCAACTTCACGAAGCACTTCTGGAACTCCT
The DNA here is from genome assembly GCA_028673005.1 of Tanypteryx hageni. Taxonomy (NCBI): domain Eukaryota; kingdom Metazoa; phylum Arthropoda; class Insecta; order Odonata; family Petaluridae; genus Tanypteryx; species Tanypteryx hageni. Next base: position 97,703,855 of record CM054118.1, read on the forward strand.
TTTTGGGGAGGTTGTCGAGCGTGTCCTGCAACTCGGCCTGAATCTCCTCCCCATCATCAAATCGGCATCCTTTGAGAACTTTTTTCAACTTCGGGAATAGAAAAAAATTGCATGTACCAAGGTCAGGAGAGTACAGAGGATGGGGAACAGCTGTCATGTTGTTTTAGCCAGGAACTGTTGAACAGACAGTGCAGTGTATGTTGGTGCGCTGTCATGGTGGAGCAGCCAGTCCTGTGATGCCCACTTGCCTGGACGTTTCTGCCTGATGCTCTCCCTCAGTCATCTCAGAACTTCAGTGTAATAATGTTGGTTGACTTGTGGAACGAATTCCCTGTGCACAATCCCTTCCATGTCAAAAAACACAATGAGCATGCTCTTCACATTGCTCTTGACCTGTCGTGCTTTCTTGGGTCTTGGGGAGTTTGCACTTTTCCACTGTGATGATTGTTGTTTCGTTTCGGGATCATAGCCATAAACCCAACTTTCATAACTGTAATAAGATCTTAGAAAGAAAGTTTGGGTCATTTTCAAGGCTTTCTTGAAGGTCCCAACAAATGTTCATGCGATGATTTTTTGGTTTTATGTCAACAGCCGAGGGATGAATTTTGCCGCAATGCGCCTCATGTGCAAAACGTCAGTGAGAATGCTTTGAACAGACCCATAGGAGATACCAAGACTATTAGAAATGTCGAGAATGCTTTGCCGGTGATCCTCGTGGATGACTTCATGCACTGTTTTGATGTTTTCATCAGTTTTGCTTGTCGAAGGATGACCAGAGCGCTCAGAGGCCTCAACTGATGTCTGTCCATTTTTGAAACTCGAATACCACACTTAACCCATGGCTTTTTCACCAAGTGCTTGATTAAGCATAGCAAGAGTCTCAGATGCTGATTTCCCAAGTTTGTAACAAAATTTCATGCAAACACATTGTTCTTTCAAAGAAGTCATTTTTACGTGCTGAGAAAATTGCCGAAACACTATGACACTAACGCAAATAAAAACATAAAAATAAAATGCAGCTTGTTAACACCTTCAAACTTTGGAGACAACTTCACAATGAAGTATACTACGCATCCTAAGTTGCACAGCTACGTGGCACAAACGAGTGGTGCACCATGCAGCCAGTCTGGGAACTTTTTGATTGCGCCTCGTATATCTTGGAAGCCATTTATGTTCACTCTGGCTTCAAAAATGTTGTACTTGGTGGTATTCACAAATATGAAACGGGATATTGTAAAAATATTGATATGAAATATTGTGGGCTTGCAAAAAGCCAAAATAATTATGAATATTCTAATAAAAAACTGTACAATTCACTCCCTATTAATTTCAAATCTATGCCGGCAATCATATTTAAAAGAAATGTTAAGGATATGATGTTAAAAGGTGCTTATTATAGCATAAATCAGTTTCTCTTAGAAAAATTGTAAAAATTTTCATAAATGGTGTCTTTTGTATTGTAGTGTTGTGCTTGTGCACTTTTTTATTGTATTTTACTGTATTATTTATCGACTATGCTCTTGACAATGTAATGCCTCATACTGGGGTCCCTGCAGTAAAATTATTAATATTACTATTATAAAACTCGTCTCGAGGACTGAAGTATATGATACAAAAGACAGACTTAAAATGAAACCTTTCTGAAGGTTTGAACACTTTGCCTGATGAAATGGAGGAGTGTGGAATTTTGACAGCAGAGAGGGAACTGCATAGTAGCATGTCATCCATAGATGGTGCTCGGATCTCTGCAAATTCTGAGCATCATCTATTGATGACACTCAGCATGAATATTGTTAAAAATGGCTGTAATTTCTGGTCTTTTTGTGCCACACCTCCCATTGTAATATTATATTCATGTACACATTTGACTTTTGTCGCATCATTCCCTCACACAGTTTTAGTAGCTATGGAATTGTAAAGAAACATGGAAATGAATGCTACAGCTTTCCTATCACTCCACTTTAACCCTCGAGTACTCATGCTATAAATTGTGACATGAGTACTTGTGCTGGGTCGAATCAACCTATGTATTTTAAAGCTTAAGAAAGAATGATTAGAAGGCTAGAATATTTTTAAAAATTATTTGTAATCCTAAACATATCTCAATACAAAATAAAAAACAGTTTAAATAATTTTTAATAACTCATCAACAATTTATTTGGAAATATATATTACAAACCATAGATTTCTTACCCAAATATTGATCCCAAATTTTAGTCATCCTAAATCAAAACAGTTGACACAAATACTAGCACAATGCTTATTGCAAATATGCTTGTTACAATTCGAACAAATTGTCATAGTTTTTCAATCCTTTTTTGGCACACAAATTTGATATCGAGATAGTTTTTGCTTCTTAATAGGCGTTTCATAGTCTTGGTCTATTTTACTGGAAAATTTACAACAAGAATATCGAAGAGGAGTAGATGGAGTACAAATATTACTTTGTCAATCAGTATGTTGCTGGATAAGAGATATTGCCAAATCTTTCAAAAACAACTTAGGACTTTATATTTTGTTGGTGGATTTTTGGTGAAAAGCAAAATGACTCGAGCATTAATTCCTGCAATGTTCATGGATGAATAAAAAATAACCAGAGGCCATCTATGACAATTTCTGGCTACTTTGTAATTTCTGCATAATTGATCTGTTGTAACTTTTGTAGAATTGAAGAAATATATCATTTCAGGCAATTTTTTCCATTTAATGTGCGAATTTCTATTGCACCTAGCCTCTCCTTTCCAAGTTATTTGCCCTTCTACATCTTCAAATTTTCGATTCAGAATCCATGAAAGCATTTAACACATTTAAAGCATCATCAAACTCAGCTACTAGAAGAATGAAGACACATATCCAAGTAAAAAGATATGAACATGCAAAGTTGGTCTGGGTCGATTCGACCCATAAGCAAGTACACGAGGGTTAAAATCGTATTACCCTCAGATTCAGCTGCTACTAACTCTCCCTTTTTTTAATTTGGCTTGCTTACAATGTCTGGAAGATTTTTTTTCTATTCAGCTGCAGCATTCCTGCTACATTTACATCATTGTCTCTCAGAAAAGCAACCAAAGAGGGAGAATTATAATAATTGCTCATCTAAAGATTATACCTTTTTACTTTCTCCATACATAGTATAGGTAGGGTGGCCATATTCCAGCAAGATGAAAATGGGACGTTTCCCATCATTTATAATAAAAGATGGGTACAAATTTCTCGTGCTATTTTTATTAAAAGGGTGGTTTTTATCACTGCGTTGAACCTTGTTCACTGCCAAGGCAGGTTCTCCCCTGAAGATGCCCACTTAGTGGGCGAAATGCATAGGGCTTACCCTACAAATTTTTTTGGCTTAAGGAGTTTTATACAACTGTTCAACTTGGAGCCAAAGTGATTACGAGCTACCATCTACTAGTATCCTTGAGTTTAATGATCAGTGGGAAATTAAATTTTTATTTATAAGTGGACCTTCCGGAAAACCATTGTGCCTGGTTTGTGGAAATACATTGTCACATAATAGATATGACCTCAATAGACATTATACGGCACAGAGCAAGATGGAAATAGAAGAAAAATTAAAGCTAGTTATAGGATTTGATTATTTAAATAAGGCGAAAGAAAAGAGGGAACAAATGCAAAATTATTTTGTGAGGAGAAGTTGTGAAAGTTCTGAAATGACAGCAGTATCATACGAAATAGCTTTAATGCTAGCCAAAAAGAAAAAGCCACTTTTTGATGGCCAAGAAATTGTTCAACGTAGCCTAGAAATATTCGCCAGACGTCTTTGTGATCAGAACGTGGGAAAAAAAGTAGGACTTGCACTGTCAAAGCAAACGAGGCGTATTGAAGATCTTTCTATTGACGTATCTTAACAACTAATAAACACGGCCTGTGCTTGCACATTTTTTTCAATTGCATTGGATGAATCTGCTGACATATATGATTCAGCCCAGTTAAGCATTTTCATTAGGGGAATTGACGATGATTTTAATGTTTTTGAGGAACTTATCAGTCTCGAGTCACTTCATGGAGCGACGAAAGGATTAGACATATTTGAGTAATTCAAGTCATGCATAGATCAAGTATATTTGAATTGAAAAAACTCATCAGTATTTGCACTGATAATTGGCTGCACATCCTTGCTTGAAAAGTTTTTAAATCATCCTCTTCTGAAATATCATTGCATTATACATAAGGAATCAGTATTTGGGAAAGGTTTAAATCTCCAGGACATTATGTCAACAGTGCTAAAATGTGTGAACAAAATTACAGCAAGAGGGTTATACCGACGAGAATTCAGAGAATATTGCAATATGCTAGAACTGGAATATGCCGATCTCATTCTTCATTCTGATGTGCGTTGGCTCTCCAAAGGAAAGGTACTGAAGAGGTTTTGGGAATTAAAAGACAGTGCTTTTCATTTCTTAGAAGAGAAAAAAGAGTTGCCTGAGGAAAGGATGCTCTTATGTGACAGTAAGTGGTTATGTGATTTAGCATTTCTAGTTGACATTACGGATCATCTCAACAACTTAAACTTGAAACTACAAGGCAGTGACAGATTTAGATCTCCATATCTTTTCATTGTTTGCTCTGAATGAGCTTTGGTCTCTGTATTTATATCTTTGTTGCAAAATTAAGATATTAATAAATGCTTTTTCAGAGTATTATTTTGATGCTAGCTTTGAAAACTATAATGACCAAAATTGTCCTTATTTACAGCAAGAACAAAAAATATGAAAAAGTTTGAAATAAAAAACAGGATAGAGGATTGGGAAGAAAGATACAGGAAATGAATATGGGAAGAGAGAGGGGGGAAGGGAGAGCATGGGGAGGGAAGTATACAAGTGTGATGTAAACTGAGGGAGGAGTAAGACTGCAGGAGGAAGACGTGTGGGTTAGAGAGAAATTGAAAACAAGCAGAAACGTAAAAGTTTAGACATTGTATGAGGTTTCATAAAATAGAATTAAATTTAAAAATATATTAAAATTTATGGGCACTAGTTTGCAAATAAGGGATAAGAAAATAAAATAACATTCCATTAGGCGCTGCTGAGTTTATCTTAATTCATTAAAAAATCAGATACTCCCTTCCTGTGCAGATGGTGGACACAGTGGCATATCCAGGTGGGGAGGTTGGGGGTTATAACCCCCCATGTGCAACGTATACTTAGAATATCCTCTGGAAAAGATATTGACACATCAAGATAATTGTGAACGTCGGAACGACTAAATAAAATTAATTAGTGTTTTACTTGCCATCCTACTAGTTAACTTTCTTTAAAAGATGAGTTATGCAATCAGGACTTCCAAAACTGAAGCAGTCTCGTGAGAAAGGGACCCATGTGCACGGCACTCAGCCGGACGAAGAGGTAAGGTGGCCGGAGGAGTGCCTCTCTGGGGCTAGGTGGTCGATTCTATTCGGGCTTTTTTCGGGACTTAAATGTGACCCATGTTATTATTTGCTGAATGTAAACGCCTTAGCTCTGCTTGTTGTTTCTCTCTTTATTAATACTTAGCTCTTCATCTTATTTTCCACAAAGGCTTAGGAGAGAAAGAAATGCAATGTGGGTTGGAGGGAAAGGCACTTTGTGGGGAAAAAATGCTTGACACTTCAGTGTCTTCTCACGAAAGAAATTTGGTGCTGTGAGGATGAGCAGAGATAAACGAAGAATTTATTAAAAACACTCCGTAAACACAGAACATGACTCAACCTAAGAGAAAGATGTGAGTTCATTGAGTATCTGCTGCCCGGCTAGTAAATCAAAGCGCGTGTATGTGTATTTTTGGCTAATCAACCTCTTGGATTATTATAGAAAATAGAAGCGCAAAAACTAAGCATCAAATACAGAGAACTTGAAGAAAGCTGTAGGTCTCACATGTTCTGATGCTGCATGCACTCTCACTCCATATAATTTCCAGTCACTTTTCGTCAGTCATTCATTGCTCGTGGTCGAAGAAGGATCTCCTTGTTGTCTTTAAGGTTTGTACTTATATATATATATATATATATATATATATATATATATATATATATATATATATATATATATATGGATGTCAACAAGGTGTTGGGATGAGGAAGTTCTCTCTCTGTAGCTGAAGAAGGAGTAGTTCCGAAAGCTTTACGTTTGTGATGTTTCTGTGTTCTTGTGTTATTTTACGTGTGTCGCTTCGACATCCCCGGGGCCTCGCCAACCTGAAGTCGTCTGATTGGTGAGTGCTCACTGGGTTTCCTCATCCCAACACCTTGTTGACATCCATATATTCATTTTACCTTTCCTTTTCCGTAAGTTGTTATATATATATATATATATATATCATCATCATCATAGGTAGTCTGTCCGTAGACAGGTCCGTGATTATTCATGGTTAAACCTGGTTCTCCATATACTCCTATTTTCCGCTGTCCTCTTTATATCTTGATAACTCTCTTTCCCTTTCAAATCGTCTATCAGCTGAAACCTTTTCCTACCTCTTTCCCTTTTCCCATCTAGTTTTCCTTCTAACACGTCTTTAATCATACTCTCTCTCCTCAGGTAATGTCCAACCCAGTTAGCCTTCCTCTTTCTGATAGTCTGTATAATCATTCGCTTCTCTCCTATTCTTCGTAGCACTTCATCGTTTTTCATCCTATCTGTCCATTTTATCTTCAGCATTCTCCTCCAAGTCCACATTTCAAAGCTTTCCAAGTATTTGATGTCATTTTTCCTTAGCGTCCATGTTTCTGCCCCATACAATGCTATACTCCATACGTAGCATTTTATCAACTTCTTGCGGATATCTTCCCTTATATTCCCTGTAAGTAGTTGTTTCTTTCTCCTGAAAGCCGCTTTTGCTTTTCCTATTCTAGTTTTGATCTCATCCGTACATTTTGCCTCTCGTGTTATGATACTTCCAAGGTATTTATATTCTGAAACTTGTTCTAATGGCTTTCCCCCAATAGTAATGTTCAGATTCTCTTCTTTACCCGATATTCGAATGACCTTGGATTTTTCTGTATTTATTTCCATACCGTATTTTCTACCTGTTATCACTAGTCTATTTATCATTTTTTGTAGCTCCTCTTCCTTTCTTGCTAGAAGTACTTGATCATCTGCGTATTTTACTGTTCTTATAATCCTTCCTCCAATTTTGAAATCCCCTGTGCCTTCTAAAGCTTCTTGCATTAGACTTTCTCCATATATATTGAATAGGGTTGGCGATAGGCAGCATCCTTGTCTTACTCCTCTACCGATATTTATTCCGCAGGTGTCCACATTCTCAAACCTGACCTTTACAACTTGATTCTCATATAGATTCCTAATCAGTCTCCTGTCTTTCCAGTCTACACCTATATCCTTTAATATCTTCATCAACTTTACCCAATTTACTCTATCAAAGGCCTTCTGCCAGTCTACGAAACATGCGCAGATATCTTGACTGTATTCTATTGCCCTTTCTGATATGATTCTAACTACTCCTATAGCATCTCTAGTTCCTCGTCCTTTTCTGAAACCGAATTGATCTTCCCCTAGCATTTCTTCTGCCTTTTTCTCCAGCCTTTTATTAAGAATCCTCGTGATGATCTTCGATGTGTGTGACAGAAGGCTTATAGTTCTGTAATCTTTACACTGCATTGCCTTTGGCTTCTTCTTTAGAGGGATCATTGTTACTTCTAGGAAATCCTGAGGCCACTCTCCCGTGTCGTAAATCTTATTAATTAATTTCGTGATCGCTTTTAGTCCTTCTGATCCTATGACTTTAAGTATCTCAGCCGGTATTCCATCGCTGCCCATGGCTTTCCCCTTCTTAAGTTCCACTATCGCTTTTTCTACTTCGCTCTCCATAATACTTGGTCCTAAGTTGTCTTCTTCAATGTTTTCCTCATTTTCCAGTTCTATTTTTGCCGCTCCTGTCTGTTTGCTGTATAATTCCTTAATGTATTCTTCCCATACCTGTGCTACATCCTTTGTTTCTGAGACTATCTTCCCATCCGTATTCATAATTCCTTTACCACAAATTCCATTAGACTTCTTATCTTCTAATTCCAGTGCCCTAGCGTACATCATATCGTACCGTCCTAATTTCTCCATTTGTTCTATTTCATCACATTTTCCTTTTAGCCAATTTTCTCTAGCTTTATCTGTTACCCTTCTCAACTCATTGTTTATACGCCTATAGTTGGCTCTACCTTCTTCACTGTTAACGTTTTTCCATTTTCGTCTCTCATCCATTTTCTCCAGCATTTCCTTCGTGATCCATGGTTTTCTGATTTTCTTCTCTTGTTTTCCAATCTCTTTATCCAAGGTATCCTTGATACTGGTTTTAATTTCATCCCATTCTATATCGACGGTCTTCGGTTTGTTTTCCAACTTTCTTAGGTTATCTTCCAACTTCATGCTGACTAAATCCTGCCTTTCTTTCAGTTTTTCTAGGTCCCAGGTCTGTCTTTCTCTTCTCGTTTTTCTTATTTGTTTGAGCTTTGTACTCACGTCAAGTATTAGAAGGCTGTGATCTGAATCAATGTCTGCTCCTTGCAATGCCTTCGCGTTCTTTATGCTGTTCCTAAATCTCTGTTTTACAAGGATGTAATCTATTTGGCATCTCATTCTATCTCCTGGGCTTTTCCATGTGTATAACCTTCGTTTATGGTTTTTGAACCATGTATTAGTCACTACAAGGTCATTATTGATGCAGAATTCTACGAGTTTCTCCCCTCCTCGATTTCTCTTCCCAAGTCCGTATTGCCCGACAACATTTTCTTCCTGTCCTTCTCCGACTATGCTGTTCCAATCTCCCATTATTATGCAGTTTACCTTTCCTCTTCCGTCTTCTTCGTAAATTTCATTAATTTGCTCATAGATCTCATCTATTTCTTCATCGTCATGAGCTGATGTTGGCATATATACCTGGATTATCAGCATGTCCACTGGGACTGCTTTTAGCTTTATTGCCATCAGTCTATCGTTTGTTGCTATTATCTTGGTCACGCATTTCATCATATCTTTCCTAAGTACCAGAGCTACTCCCCTTTCCCCACTATTTCCTCCAGAATAAACTACCGTGAATTCTTCCGAGTCGAACTGTCCTTCTCCCTCCCATCTAGTTTCGCTTAGCCCTATAATGTCAACTCTATTTCTTCTCATTTCTTCTTTCAAGTTCTCTAGCTTTCCTGCCTTTCTCATAGTTCTTACGTTCCAAGTCCCTATTCGTAATTTACTTTCGACAAATGTTTTCCTCAAGGCAGTCCCCGCCCGGAGATCCGATTGGGGGACTATTTTACCTCCGGATTGTTTTACCTCGAGAGAACTCATATTGTCCAACCATATATAATCTTTACTAGGGATTGTAATGTGGTAGTTTCCCTCTTGCTTTCCACATCGCAGTACTGTAGCCGTTCAAATCGTCCTGATCACGCCTACAGCTGTATTGGATATAGACCCAACCAACATCATTTGTTTTCGGCTCTATACCATACTGACAGTACTGCTGCCTACTGCCAGGCACTGATGATAGTTTTTTTTTTTTTTTAAATAAAACCTCCATTCGAGGGGTTTGAACCCCCGAACTTTGCAATAGAAAGCCGACACGCTAACCACTACACCACCAGTGCATATATATATATATATATATATATATATATATATATATATTAACTAAAGGAAAAGAAAAGGTAGTGATGAGGGTGGCAACAAGGTGTTGAGGGAAGCCCAGCGGACACTTACCAAGTTGAGGACCAAGCTGGCAGGCTGCTGGGGGCGTTGAAGAGACACGTGAAACACACGAACACAAAAAGACAAAAAAACACACGCAAGCTTATCGGGCCTATGCCCTTCTTCAGTGAAAGAGTATCTGCAAGTGACACACTGGGCGGGGAATGACAGGGTGATGTGGGAAGGTTGATGATTGGAGGAGGTGGGGAGTAGGAGGGGTGGATAGCCAATAAAGAGGGAGTGTGGTAAGGGAAAGTGCGAATAACTACAATGTAACAAGGAGACAATGTAAGGGGGCTAATAGGGTTAGCGGAGGTTGAGGCCAGGCGGAGAGAAAGAGTCGAGAAGATGGATATGTGCTAGTTCCCAGTGTCGGAGAAGGGGGGCAGGAGTGTCATAGGGTAAAGCGCGAATAATCCTAACATTGTAGCAACTATTGAAGGGGACATTGTGGGTATTGGCGTGTAATGCAACTGGGAGGGGGCATCTGAGAGAAACGCTATTCCAGTGACCGTTCATTCGGATGTTTAACAGATTGCTGGTGAGGCCTACGTAAAACGCGGGACAAAGGGTGCAGGTAAGGAGGTAAATGACATTATGGGTGGTGCAGTTGCTTCTGGAGGTGATGGGGTAGGTGATGTTGGTGGAGGGACTCGAGAAAGAAGATGAGGGTAGGTGGATAGGGCAAGTGAGGCAGCGAGGTTTTCGGCAGGGGTGGGAGCCTATTGCATGAAGCGTGGTAGAAGTGGGAAGTTCCTTCCTCCACAAGATATTTCCCAAATTTGGGGGCCGGCGGAAGGAGAGGAGCGGAGGATTGGCAAAAAGGTTGATAAAGAGGGACTGATGGGAGGAAGAGGTAAGAATTGGGTGGGCTGCATGAAGGATTGTTTTGAGAGCTTCATGGATACCAGGAAGGAAAAGTGTCGTAAGAGTGAGTGGAGGGGTAGATGCAGGAATAGTGGGTGTGTGAGGATGGGATGCATTGTTGGTAGGCGTCATAACCCTATGGATCTGTTCGCGGACCAAGACTGGAGGGTAACCACGTTTGAGAAGAGCATCCTCGAGGACAGAGTAATACTCGAGAAGGGATGCTCTATCAGAACAAAGCCTCCATCCTCGACGAGCAAGGGCATAGGGGATAGAGGTTTTGGTATGAAGGAGATGGCAGCTATCAAAGTGGAGGTATTGGAGGCTGTTGGTGGGTTTGATGTGAACACAGGTGTGGATTTTGCTGTCTTATATGTTATATATATATATATATATATATATATATATATATATATATATATATATATATTACATACGGTGGTGGACGTCCACCACCATATGGTAAGTGTTCACAGGCTCCTTCCTATCCCTCTCAACCTCTCGTTGCATTTATTTTATCATATTATTTCTTTTTCCGTATCGTTATATATATATATATATATATATATATATATATATATATATATATAACATATTTTTGTTTTGTAGATTGGGAGAAAGCTTTTGACCGAGTGAAATGGGATAAAATGCTGGGTATTATAAACAAAATTGGAATAGATTGGAAAGATAAAAGACTACTTAAAAACCTTTACTTTGATCAAAAGATTAGAGTCAGGGTTGAAGGAGAAGAAACAGAAAGTACTTCAATAGGGAGGGGAGTGAGGCAGGGATGTCCTATTTTACCAGCGATATTTAATATTTATGCAGAAACAATAACAGAAGAAGCGTTGAGGGAAGAGAAAGGATTTAAGATAGGAGGTGAAAGTATTACCACCATTAAATACGCAGATGATCAGGGCTTAATAGCAGAAGACGAGAAAGAGCTTCAGATGATGACAGACAGACTAGTGGAGGTTGGCCAACAATATGGAATGAAGATCAATGCTGAAAAAACGAAAGTCATGGTGGTTTCAAAGGAATATAAAGAATTAAATATAATGGTAAATGGCCAAAAATTGGAACAAGTATATAGTTTCAAATATCTTGGCAGTATTTTAGCGCAGGATGGAACTAGTACACAGGACATCAGAAGTAGGATTGCAATGGCAAAAGCAGCATTTAACGAGAAGAAGGATCTTCTCACAAGCAAGAAAATAAATTTAGAAACAAGGAAGAAATTAGCAAAATGCTACATATGGAGCATAGCTCTTTATGGTGCAGAGACGTGGACGGTAAGGAGAAAGGAGGAAAAATATTTAGAAAGTTTTGTGATGTGGGTATAGAGGAGAATGATGAATGTGAAATGGACAGAGAGGAAGAGAAATGAAGAAGTATTAGAAATGGTGGGAGAAGAATGGATGCTAATAAAAACAATCAGGAAAAGAAAAGCAAATTGGATAGGGCACATATTGAGAAGACAGTGTTTACAAAGGACGATCTTAGAAGGAAAAATTAGTGGAAGAAGAGGAAGAGGGAGAAAAAGAATAGGAATATTAGATAATATAAAGCAGGGATATAATACTTATAGAGATATAAAAGAGGCTTCTAGGGAGAGAGAGAAATGGAGGCAGCGATTCAGTTAAAACCTGTCTTCGGACAGAAGCATGATGATGATGAATGGCCAAAAAAACCGCCACATTAAATTACTTGACTTTAATTAACACTAAACAAAATATAAACTTGAAATATGTATGAAAATGGGACTTATTTCTTCAACACTAAATGAACTTCGTTTCTTTTACGCCTGGCATAAAGTCTCCCTGTGACTGTCTTCGGTAATTTGAAATAAACTGGAGTTGTTAATTTGTGTTCATTTCCAGGGAAGAATAACTATCCATTGTTACTATAAACATCTCATAATAATCATAGATATGAAGCAGTATTGACCTCTAACGAACGATGACAATACGTTCGAATTGTAGATTCACTTCGACCTTTTTCAAAAACCTTGTTAAGTTAGACTGACGAAAAGTGGATAGCATTCGAGATTGGAGGGGATGATGGGATTGGAACTTGCAGATCATCGACCTTTAAAAGAGGAAAAACCCACTCCGGTGTAATATCTAAAAGAATGTTTTCGAAGTACGAGGCACTGTGGCGGAGGATAGGGAATGGACTTGAACTACAAGCGGCACTTATATTGAAGCTTCCTTCCTTATCCTCCACGCTCCTTATCTTGTGCTTCCTGGAGAAGGATTAACAACAGGGAACCATTCCTTTCACAAATCGGAGTAAAACCCAAAGGACAATCGGTAGTGGTTAAGATAGCGTTTCTTTCGCGACAAGGCGGCAAAACTGGCCCAGCGGGGGACAAGCACAACTACTTGGGCTCTATCAGGATATTGCTGACGTTTAGACACGGGAGGAAATTGACGCAGTAGTCATAAACTTCAAAAAAGCATTCGACGGTGTACCCCACGACCGTTACACGAGAAAGTAGAGAAGCTAAGTATAGATAAAAGTGTAAAAAGTTCGATAAAAGAATTCCTCACTGGGAGGACCCAAAGCGTCAGAGTAGGACAACTGTACTCAAACGAAATACCTGTCACATCGGGAGTCCGTCAGGGGAGTGTCCTAGGCCCCTTATTGTTCCTCATTTATATCAATGATCTGCATGAAAAAATAACTTCAGATATACGTCTTTTTGCTGATGACTGCATAATATATAGGAGGATAAAATGTCAGAATGATTGGAGCAGCTTACAGGAGGACTTAGAGAAAGTGGCTACCTGGATATCAATTAATAAAATGGACTTAAGCGTCGGGAAAAGTAAACTCATAACCTTTACTAAAAGAAGAGTTAAGGAATGTAGGCAATATGAGCTAATGGGTGACGACATTCCTAAAAGTGAGTATTGTAAATATTTAGGAATAAATATCTCAGCTAATTTTGGGTGGGGACAGCATATCGATCATGTCGTGGGAAAGGCATATACTATAAATCCTTACATTGGGTGATGAGGAACCTCAAGGGGAGTGGCAAAGACACAAAAGAATTATAGTATAAATCCATTATAAGACCAATATTTGAATATTCTACGAATGTATGGGATCCGTACGAAGGGGGGATGATAAAAAAGTTAGAAAAGGTACAAAGAAAGGCTGCCAGATACGTGCTGGGGAAGCATAAGAAGACTGAAAGTGTAGCAGAAATGATAAATTTACTGGGTTGGGAATAATTAGAAAATAGATGGAAACTAAATATGCTATGTGTGATATCAAAAATATTAAATAAGGAAGGGGCATGGGAAAATGTATTAATTGGGATAGAGAAACCTAAGTGCATCTGGAAAAATGACCATAGGTACAAAATTAAATATAGGCCGCAAAAAACTGACGTGGCCAAGAAGTCCTTCCTAAATCTAGTAATTTGTGAGTGGAATGGTTTACCTGAGGAAATATTTAAGCCCTTTCCTAAATCGGTCAAACAATTTAAGAAAAAATGTAAATGTTTTTTGAAAGGTGACGATGGAGCCGGGGGAAGTAGAGTGAATGCTTGGTAGATAGGGTGAAGTACGGTGTGGACTTCGTGGGCCCCGGGACCGCTACGGTAACCGTGAAGGCCTACCATGAACCTCGAAAACTTCGGCTCCAAGGGTACAGACTATTAAAGCATAGTGAAAAAGTAATATGATTAATAATTGAATTATTTTTAAAATAATTGAGATTATTTGAAATAGTGCGTATGAGCACGATACATGTTTTAATACGTTTACAATTATTTTATAAATTGGGTTTCACATAATATTTTAAATACATGACTATAATTGATGTAGCGTAGCCACCTGGCCACTAGCCAACCTGCAACGATTGTAAATAAGTAAGCAAGACTGGGGAAAGGGATTTTAGGCCACTTTCCCTTGCTCAAGACGCCGCCTGGGACGATATGGAACATAACCCTTTACCGTCTGTTAACGAAAAAGCGAAAGTTATTTTTTCGTTTTTGTTACGTTTTCCGTTACAGCTATTTGAAAATTTTCGTTATGTTAATCCAAAATAATTCCGTTATTTCGTTACGTTACGTGTAACGTTTTCCAGCACTAGTAAGATCAATAATTAGTAATATTAGCTGTACTATCAGAAAATCTGAATTTTTATTGCGATCGGTTTTAAACGGGACACTATGGCTTCTTTGTCCACAACGACGGGACGGTCTGGAAAAACGGGACGTATGGCCACCCAAGTATAGGGGAAAGTATTGTTTTCATGAAAAAAATCGTCGATGTTGTCTGTGTCTATATTATACGTCTGTTTTCTTTAAGTATGCAAAGCGTTTGTAAGCGAAAAGAAATGAGTAGGTTACGACGAAGGAATGAACGTGAACATAAAGATTATATTACTACTATTCGAGTGAGGTAAGTTTTAAATGATTGTCGATTGTTTTATTAATTACAACTGATTAGGAAATATATCTGTAAATCAAAATTCGACATTTCCTTGGCATCACTACTGGCATTCCATTTTTCAGTTCTTAGACATTATACTGAGCCATTTATATTGATATTTTTTGGCGTGAATGCATAAATCGTAAGGAACGCCTCTGCCTCCCATGTATGCACGTACGCATGATTCGTGTATCTTTCCTCTTTTGTTTAGTATTTTTGACCGTTAGTTTAAATTGGCACGGATTTCAAGGTGGCGTATTCTAGCATCGCCCGTCGAGAATCTCAGCTGCGAGTAAACTGGTGGCAAGAGGCGTTAAACCGAAGCGTCTTTTGTGGGGACTATGGAACGTATTTCTGCTGCCATTAATTAGAATTCTATCCACTTGGTGTATCTGCAGACTGCTTGCGTCGTAAGGAATGGTATGTGTATGTATAGTGCAGTCAAGGACAAAGCGAAAAGTCATCCGAAATCCGGTTTGCTAGCCTCCGAATGGGTTGATTCTCTCGTCTTTTGCTCTCGCCCCAATGCATTCTTCTTTTCAACTGCTTCATTTCCGTCAATAAATTCAGTTTCATCTTTCTGTTTATCATTCATTGTTGCATAGCAAATTAATATGCGAACGTTTGCGAGTGGTATTAAGAGATCCGTTTAGATTCTATACTAAGAATATAATCGGAGTAAACTGAATACAGTAGAATTCCGAATATCCAATTATCCGAACCAGATTTTTATTTGCTGCACTAAATACCTTAACCCAGTGTTTCCCAAACTTTTTGAAAGTACTCCCACCCTTTGGTTTTCATGAAACCCTCACGCCCCCTCAGTTATTTGGTTGAAATGAATTTAGCTGTTTGCACGCATAATTATATTATTGTTTATATGCATTTTATTTATTTTTAACATTTATTACATATTTTTAACAGATTTATATTATTGTTAATGATCAATGAACTCATTATTATTTACCCATATATCAGATGCATAAATATCATGCATTGCCAAAAAGGAATTCTCTTTAGCGATGAATAATTCTGACAAATACTGAAAACTACTCCAATATTTTTAACATCTGGATTAACAATTCTGGCAGGAGCTAACGAAATAAATTATTAAATGCGGCTAAAAAAGGCATTTTTCAACTGAATTTTACATTAAAAATTGATTTGTTTTCTCATGCCCTCGCTCCACCCAGTTTGGGAACCACTGGCTTAACCCTTACACTGCAACTTTTGGATTTACCCAATCGCCTTGAAAATACTTTCTTTCCACACTTCTGCATTCTGGTTCCTCTTTTTGCCTTAAAATACGGTTAAAATGAATGTTCTTCATTGCGTAAATACGGGCACAATGCTCCCAACCAACTTTAACATTGCTCCTCTGAGTGGAATTGCATGTGCTCCAAGGTTATAAATACTACTTTTGTTGGTCTTTTGGCGAGATTAGGGCATATGTTATGGCCCTGTCGATGATCCTCAAGGCATTTCAGAGAAAATTTTCTGGCAGTTTATGAACGACTTTCTTAGTTACCAGACGTGCGTTCTCCCTCGTTTTTTTCACACATCCACTCCTAAGTACTACTTATCTTGGATTTTTTGGGCGTATCATAAGACAAGTTGTTATTTGCATAATGGCCCCATATTTGTTTTGAAAATTCAGGCACTAATTCCTCATAATATCGCGACTAAAAAATTGCATGCGTGAAATACGCGAGGTATTACGCCTACCGATCAGTAGCGGAAAAATTTCACGCTACTACTTCACCTATTCATATTAAAGATATAAAATTGCGCTTTGTGTTACCTTTAAAACTAATATCGTGCATTAATTTTTTAAATTGACAGCCCTTTCTTTTTCCAATTATCCGAATTCTCGATTATCCGAACTACCCTCGCCATAATTAGTTCGGATTATCAGAGTTTTACTCTAATACTTGCAGTTGCAATTTCTGGCCACAGAAATGTTAAATCCTCATTAAGTGCGCTAAGCTGAAAATAATTTTTAGGGATAGCTCTTATCAAGGCGCATATTATTTCCGGAATTTTTTTTTCTGCGACGTCCCGTTTCCAAAATATAAATTTTTTTAACTATTTTAATCTGAACCAAGTGTTAAAAGTTGCAGTACAAGACAATTCCAGCTTTATTTCGGCGAGAAGTGGCTTTCTTTTTTTATCTTACTGATCATCCGATTCTTAAGAGAATATATCTATTTCACCATGAATCAAAGTGGGTTTTCGATTTTTTTAAGGTAAGGTTATTACATCTAATATGCTTTAATTAACTCCCTTTTCCAATGCGCTTCATTGTCTTGTTCGAGTCCAAGTGGTATACGTTCAGTCTTAATTAACATATTTTTATGTATGCAGGTATGATAATGTTCTCCGTCACCAGTTTTGATTTTCAATCCTTCTTACACCTTCCAAAAGAAATCTCCAACTCAATTTATTTGAGAACATTAGAGTAAGTTTTTTCTCGGTAGTTCAAGTTTATTAATTCGTAGTATTTAATTTATTGATTTATTCATTGAGTATCCCTTTCCATTGTTTCTTGCTGTTCTCCGAAAATTATTAATCTGGGATATATTTAACCTCATTAAAATGGACAAATTTGTAGTGAAGAAAACGAAATTAGATGAAACAGTGACGACAATACATTCAAATGTGTCTCCTAAGATATCTTCTAAAATCAAACGTAGACAATACAGTGACTCTTACCTAGGTGTGAGTTTTACCTGGTCCGGAGATGAGGATAATCCAATACATATGTGCATTATCTGCGGATACAAGTTATGCAATGACTCTATGGTTCCTTGCAGACTAAAGCGGCATTTCTTATCAAAACATGAGCATCTGCAAGACAAAAGCATAGAATATTTTAAAATAATTTTGAAAGATCAAAGTAAACAGTCAACAAGTTTTGTGAAAACATTTTCTACTTATGATAAAGCCCTGGAAGCAAGTTATATTGTGTCAGAGTTAATTTCGAAACAAAAAAAAACCTCATACAGTTGGAGATATTTTCATAATTCCTGCCTGTAAAGAAATTGTTAGAATTATGTTATGCTGCCAAAGAAATAGATAAAATGCCCCTTTCTAATGATACGGTTAGGAGACGTATTAGTGATATGTCAAATGATATAGAAAAACATATCACAGAAATGGTAAGTGATAGACGGTTCGCTATTCAAGTCGACGAGTCTACTGACATAAGCGGTAAATGTCACGTACTGGCTTTTATTCGTTTTGTTAATGAACCTGAAATAATAGAACAATTTCTTTGCTGCAGAGAAATCCAGGGAAGTACAAAGGGACATTTTCGTTGTAATTGATACGTTCGTAAAAAAAATGTAATTTATCTTGGATTTCATGCGCAGGAATTTGTACAAATGGTGCTCCAAATATGATAGGGACCCAGAAAGGATTCATTGCTCTTATTAAGAAAATTAATCCAAATATGATAACAACCCATTGCTTTATCCACAAAAACATTAGATTCAGAAGTAAAAACTGTTCTTGATGATGTCGTTCGGATGGTAAATGTTATCAAAAGTCGGCCATTAAAATCACGTATTTTTACAAAATTATGTGAAGCAATGGAATCAAAACATGTAACTCTAATTTTTCATACAGAAATAAGATGGCTCTCAAGAAGTAAGGTTTTGATCCGATTTTATGAACTAAAAGAGGAGGAGTTGACATTTTTCACCCAGGAAAACTTCAAATTTTATTGTTAGGTTGAGCAGCGATTATTGGTGTGTCCGAGTGGCTTATCTTGCAGACATTTTTCAACGACTAAACAAACTCAATACGTCAATGCAATGCCCAAATGAAAATCTTTTATCGTCAACAGACAAAATGAATACATTTATTGGTAAATTGAAAATTTGGGAGGAACGACTTAAAAGAGGAGGCCTGAAATGTTTCCCCTAACAGCAATCTCAAATGGCAAGGAAAAAGTAGTGAATTTGAATAATAGATAACTTGCAATCTTTGCAACTCAAAATAAAACATTATTTTCCGAATTTATAAATTTCCAAATATGACTGGATTAGAAATCCTTTTGCAGTAAATTCAAGTGCTAGTGGAATCAGCCTTCTGGAAGAGGAGTTTGTTGAAATCCAAAACGACAGAACATTGAAAATGCAATTTGAATCTCTGCCATTAAATAATTTTTGGATCAAAATTTCAAAAGAATATCCAAGCATCTCAATATAAGCGATTGACATTTTACTAAATTTTTCCACTTCTTATTTATGCGAACTCGGTTTTCTACACTTACGTCGCTGAAAAATAGCAAGAGAGAACGGCTTTTGTCTTTGGATGAAGAAATTAGAGTTTCTATTTCCTTAATCCGTCCCTGAATCAGCGAAATTTGTAAAGAGCATCAGTCACAAATATCGCATTAAAATAGTAAAACAACCCATTTCTTTGTTTGATAATATATAATAACTTTTGTTTATTATATAAATACACTTTTAATTTTTTATTTAAAGTTTGATTTTATAAATAGTAATACCTAATATTAGACTATGTTTTCTCTATCACACGTTATCTATATTCAAATACTTTAAGTGTAACCTTTTGATGTAGTGCTATGTTTTTCTTTGAGAATACTATTTTATGTTGGTATTATTTTGTATTTGTGTATTTTTTGTTTTCACAATTCAAAATTAAAAAATGGAATAGCATTATTTTTTCTTATTGTTGCATAAATTGTTTGTAGAGGCCTAATAACAAGTCATCTACGTATGTATTTTAAAGGAATATATTTTATTTTTATGCGTTCTCTGCACTTCGTGCATAAAAATGAAAACTTTCCTGATATAGTGCCCATACGTTTTCGGGAGACGGCTACCCACTTAAAACTTCCAAGAGTTCACGCCGAGTATTCAGACGAAAGATTCGTCGAAATCGAGCCTACCCTTCTTGATTTATTTGTGTTGATACTAGGAGATGACGTCACTCGAGGCTTATTCGGTTTTTGTCCTTCATCATTCGTTTGTTTTAGCTTGGTGCAAATGCACTTGAAAACCCGAGTCCAACAATGCAAAAATTCGAGATCAAGAATACTAGCAACACTAGCAACCTCCGTTTTGAAATGTTAAAAAATCGTATAAAATCAAATGCAAACTTTAAATATGAGCAATCGCGAATTAAACTACAGAATCGACGGTAAGAATAAGAATCTTCATTTCTTTCTACGTGAAATGGTATAAATCTCGGTTCAAAGTCTCGATCGTAAGATATTTATAATACTTATATTTTAAAATGTTGAAGACTAAATAAAGGTCTACACATCGTATTCCAGCTGATTACGTGTTGATCAAATGCAAAACTAAAACTATCCTGGTATCGAACCTATGCCTTTTCGGGGGACGACTACCCACTTAAAACCTCGATGAGTTCGCGCCGAGTACCGCATTGTCCCGAATATAACGCGATGTTTTTTTCCAAAAAATGAAATTTTAAAAGTAGTTTTAAATTTTAAATTAAATTTTAAAAGATCGTAAAATCGTTTTCCGAAAAATCACCGTACATTCCGCACGTCTGTTTACGAGATACAAGATACTTGTTACATTGTAGACACATTAGGCGTACGTTACATTGTACTAGAAAAGCATTCGAGGCGAGAATAGATCGAGTTCAATCGGCGGCTTAACCTCTCGATGATAGTCGTTGAATTGAAGCGTCGGCGTATTCTTTGTAACTACCATAGCGAGTTTTTACCCATCCGTTATTTTAACAATGGGTGACAAAAAGGGCGTTGATAGTGTTGAGAAAAAAGGTTCTTCCATATCCCAGATTAACAGAGGAATCCGACGAAGTTATCACATGAATTTTAAAATCGGTGTTGTTAAAATGAGAAATCAAGGATAACTGTTATTCTTGCAGTCACGGCCAACGGGCGAAAACTGACTCCCTACGTAATTTTAAATCGTAAAAGGATGCCGAAGGAAAAGTTACCGTCAGGTGTAATCTTTCACGCGCAGGAGAAGGCGTGGATGAACGAGGAACGTGTGTTAGATTGGCTGAAGGTTGTTTGGGATCGCGTTATATTAGAGGTTTAGTTTTTTCTTGAAAAACTTTCCAAAAATCTTAGGGTCGCGTTATATTCGAGTTCGCCTTATATTCGGGTCAATACGGTATTCAGGCGAAAGATTCGTCGAAATCGAACAGACCGTTCTCGAATTATTTGCGTTCATGCCGGAAGGTGACGCCACTCGAGGCTTCGGTCGCAGGCAGGGGCACAGCGGTTATAGTATATTAGAGGTGCATAATTTGCAACTAAATACATTCGTAAACTCTTCTGGAAATCCCCCCAAGATCCAAATAATCCTATTAATACATACACTAGGATGTCCGTTGCAGCTTCGCTTGCAAATAAAGCAATAAAAATTAGTTATATATGGCGTGGGAAAAATTGCGCGCACTAACAATGGGGATGGGTAGAAAACCTCAAAACTAAGCAAAATGTATAAGAAACAAATTCTCTAGAATGAATAGATACCGAGATATGGGAGGACGTTGCCAGTTTCTTTCATTTACTGGTCCAGCTGGAAAAACCCGTTTTTGTCCGGATGGCGGCGTGCTGGATATCTTTCTGCAAAAGCGCTGGCTGCAGCGTAGGTCCGGTTACCAAATGCACCAACGATCAAGTACATATCATGGTATTCAGGTAACGTGTAGTCCATATCATTTCCCCTTCCGTGTTGGCAGCATACTGTTATGGAACGACTGCACAGTATGACAGCAGGCCTGCATACTGCATGCCGAGTGTTTGTCACTGTCGTCCGTGGTACTGCAGTGAGCTATCTTTGTGTTTTCCATGCCATACGTGACGTCTTGTGTAGGGCTACCATATCGTCCAACATAAAAAGGAGGACAAACTTCAATTTTTTGTTATGTAAAGGAGGACATTTTAATGAAACATAGGACAAAAGTAGGATAAATTTATTTCAATAAATGAATAAAAATTAAGTTTATTTTTACATATCAAACAATGTGTTCATGAAGCCACTTTAATTTCGAGCTTATTGATATATTTCTGAAGATAAAATCTTCTTTGATAAAGCTGAATTACTTTTTAAATAAGCATAGAAATCAGAGCATGAAATCTCTTTGAAATTATATTGCGCAAGTAGAATGCCTTTGATGGAATCCACACAAACTGTTTCTTGCCTTTGTCCATTTGCTTTGCATAAGAGAAAAAAGTCAACATTTACGTTGTGACCAGGAACTGGAAAAATAAATTGTGCAAGACTTAAGAATTCTGAATGCAATTCGATATTTCTCGATTTTTCAAAATATTTATTCATTTCTTATGAACCAGTAGCTGATTGAATTCTTCACTATTGAGTTCACTTTCAACAAATTTTTTCAAATTGTTTAGCCGATCAAAGCATTTTGTGTCATCTATGTGAATGTCTTTTTCAACCAAATAATGCAGCGAGGCTTCTACGTCTTTCCACGCAGGCACTTCCTGCAAGGTCATCCAGGAAAAACATGAGAAATCTTCTAATGGATTTGTCCCTTTTTCCAAACATGCAACACAACTGCCATAAATACACTTCACATCTATATAAAAACTGTCACACAAATTATCAAGTCCCTCCCTCCGTTTTCGTTCAATTTCCACCTTAACTTTTAGAGGCACGAATTCTTGATTCAAACGTTCAAAAAGAACATCTTTCACTGCTTTCAAACTATTCCAAACTTCAAAAACTGAGTTGCCTTCTATTTCAGTTCGTTCAATATGACGCTGGAAAATACTCATAATGAAATGCACCAGCCAGAGATATACCTTACTTAAGTTGTGTTCAAAAACCATTTGATTACTGTAGGTGTTTTGTCTTGTGACAGAAAAAAGGCCTTCGACGCAGGAAACATCGTTTTTGCAACACATGGGAATAATGACAACCACCTAGTCCTGCTTTGGGAGAGGAGTTGTCTGTACTCAATATACACAAAATCACAAAATTCCTTTAACTCCTCTGTACGGATTGTGTGAATATGAAAATACTGGTAAACCTTGACAACAATGTTTTCAATATCAATGTCCAGTTTTTCAACTGCATTGTGAATGCTATTGTTCAAAACATGTGCCGGACAACCTATACCAAACAAATTTTTCTTCTGCAACATAGTCTTTAATTTTACAGTGCCGGTGGTGTTGTGGCTAGGACGCTGGCCGATACTCCTGCTCGTAAGGGCAGCGGATACGAATCCTGCACAAGTAGGATTTTTTCCGAGATCGCCCGGACCTCTGTTTGTGCGGTTTGAGGAGACCGCGCAAATTCAGCGTTCCGAGGACAGAGGAACATTTCATCGGCCGGCTCATTCTTGTTTCCCATTGCTCTCATTCACACGCACTAAAATATTTCGGTTTATTGATTCCGACCTTTTTTGAGTGCCTATACCTGGCGGATTATTTAGTAGAAATGTGGCCCCTAATGTTAGAAGTTGGACAGACCTGCATTAAATAATCAACAGCGATATGGGCCCCGTTGGATATGATGACCCGCGTCTCCAAGCTTTATGTTTTAGTCACCACAGTTATCACAGCATCTCTCCGCCCAGAGATCAAAATTTTCACCGTCAACTTCTTAGCGTAATGCTTTCTATAATGTTTTTCACTGGCTGATGCGCGTCACTGCGTGCCACGGCAGTGTATTTTAAAAAATCTGATCTGGCCACCGCATGACTTTCTCCATACCGTTAGTATTTCTAAAAATTCCAAATAGGTTAAATTATGCCTAATAAATATATTAAGGAACTGTGGGAAAAATTCAGACAATACAAAGAACAGAAAAAACTCATACCGTAGCCTTCTGATATTGGATATAGCCACGAAACTCCAACAATTAAGAAAATAAAAAGGAGCGTCAAGTGTTTACAGAAGTTGTCTCCAGTTGGTGTGGTGGTGCGCCAGGTCGGCGAAATTAAAAGTCAGTTTCAGAAATAATGAATTTATTCTGCCCGTGGGCGAGGTGAGTCTACAAAACGGAACAGGTAGAAAGCCTTCTCGGTGCTCCGCACTCTCGCTTATATAGTCCCCTGGTCTCTCCACTCCGGCACAGTCGACTTTGGTCGCTGTCGAAGGAACGTCGCCCTTGAAAATGCCCACTTAGTGGGCGAAATGCATCGGGTTATTACCACTGTTTTTTGGCTGGAGTTTTTAACTTTCATTCAGTTTACGCCAAAAAGTTTTTGAGCCATCTTTGAATTTATAGAGAGTTTTAAAAGTCTGTAGAGTTGGTCCCCGGTATTCATGCATTCGGTAATCGTCATTTCACGTATTCATCATTCATGTATGATAGAACAATGTTTCGGTATCCGCGGTTTTTCATTTTGCTTATTCATCACTCGGACTATTTGCCATGGCAGAGTAAAAAGTCGACTCGCGCACTACTTGTTCAACAGTGACTGCCTCTTTATACTCGTTTTATTTTATGGCCCATTTTGTTTATTTTTTGCTACCGATAATGAATATACTATGTTGGTAATTACTTTTTTATTCGTTGTAACTAGCGTAAAGTCGGCTCCACACGTTCGTTATTCGCCGAGCGTCGAACACTCGTGATCACTCAGCGAGTGACGAGTAAATATTTTCCTCCCTACCTGCAGCTGCCTCCACATTAATCGTTCATCTCTTTTACCGACCCTCTACGGGAAATTATCGTGGTTCGCCGAGTGACGAACTCATTGTTCTATCCACATAACAGGCTGCTAGTGTTATGATCAATTATTAAGTTTTAATGGAGAAAATTGGGAAATAGGAAAAAGAGACATATATATATATATATATATATATAGGTAAAAACAAACAATACATAAGGTATTAAAACAAAAATTTTTAATTCTTAATTACCTTATATACTCGTGAATAGTTCGAGTTTTTAAGACCAGATTTTTGTGCAAAAAATTGGGGGTTGAACTATACACGAGTAATACTTTTGAGGGTTTAAAATCTCGGATCTAAAAAATTATATTTTTAAAAATATCATAATAAAAATCAAGATATTTTTTGGTCACCCACCTCTCTGACTTAACTTCTATGATATAGCTCCAAAACTTCCTATTTACCTTTAATTTTATCGATTTTCATTAGAACTATGTTGTTTTTCATTTTTTTCTTTTTTGAAGACTTATATACCTGTCCTGAATAATCTCAAAATTCTGATTTGATTGCTACCCAGTAGTATTTTTCATTATTTTTTTATATGTTCTGTGGTGGGTTATAGTGCATTTTAACCAAAATTCATAATGTAACCATTATACTGACCTTTTGTCGTCGTAATGTTGTTACGTTAATACTCAAGCCTGTCTCATATTCACCGATAGTTTTCTTGATTTCTATGCATATCTTTCTTGCGTCTTATAACAACTGATGAGTTGGAATGAATTATATTAAAATGAGTTTATTTCATCTTGTTCAACTATCATTCATAACTTTTATTAAAGGTTTTACAAGTAATATGCATCTATTAATTTTCGTTATATAAGCTTAATTTTCATCTATTTGCTAGAAATTCTGCCACCATTCGTATGTCACATCTCGTAGTTAAAAAGTAATAAATATTTTTCTTCTCAAGATCATGCAATAGGTTTACAATGTTTACAGTTTATTATTAGTATAGTATTATTATGATACTAAAGGCTGTTGAAAACCAAGATTGTGAGCTTCGAGATATCGAAACGAAAAATGTCGATCCTGATGGAAATCTAGGGTAAAAGAGTAAGTAGAAAGCTAGGGTCGAATTATACACGAGATATATGAAAAAATCTAATTTTTTCGCCGAGAAATCGGAGGTCGAACTATACACGGAGTCGAACTATACATGGAGTCGAACTATAAACGAGTATATACGGTATTTGTTGTTTAAAATTATTATTTTATAAATCTTCTAAATACCATCTGTTTAATAAAGGGTAAACAGTTGAACAGCTGATTCAAAATGGCGTCCATCTTCATTGAAAAATATGCTGGAGGTTATAGTTCACATTGTATTGGTGGTTGGAGTATGAAACCATGAAAAGTCATATCGCTAGGGCAAAAATTTGATGTAGTTAAGCACTATTAAAACAATGAATGAACACATGATATCATTCATGATACAGGTCTTAATGAAACAATGCCATGAACCATCCACATTATCATTGTTTCTTTTTTGTAAAAATGAGTTACATGTATGAAATAAACATAAAATGTACAAAGCATTAACCAAAGTATAGTCATAATAAAGGAATAAAATAAAAAATATGTCAATCAGGTTAAGATGATGGAACACATTTACATTATTTCATATGAGAAATTCATGTCCGACTAACATAATTTCATCTTACACAGCACTTTTTAAGAGTGCATCTATCGTGTTAGTCGGGAACTGGGTGTATTATAATTCATGTTTCATTGAAATTGGACTGATGTACCTGTAAATACTTTTTCTTCCACTTGTGTTTGATACTTAACATCTGTTTGATACTTCACAAGGATCAGAAACACTGAGTATTATAATTAAAGTTTCATCAAAGCCGGACTGACCTATGGTGATTTATATAGCAAATTGAGAGAATTGCAATTAGTTCACATGACTTCCATCCATTGCTACTTCACACAGCTTCTGGCCAATGGTACAAACGTAGTTCATGCGGCTGCCATCCACAGGCACTGATGCCTATTGTAGTGTCATGCACAGTGTTCAGTTCATGTGGATTACGTGTAGTGTCCTGCACAGCATGCTTGCAATATAGGCCTTCTCTCTCCCAATTTTTTATCACCACATAGCCAATGTTACCTGCTGGGTAAAATTATATACCTATGCGAAGTTTCATGATGATAGCTTCAAAAGGGTTTGTATTGAAGACAAACAAACATAGAAACAGAATTTCAGATTTATATATATATATATATATATATATATATATAATCACCTTTTATATAGAGTATCTTAATTACATATTCAAACATTCATACTTCATTCAGTTAAATATTACTATTGATATTATATTTTAAGTTTAAGCCATAAGGATCCAGTGCTAAAATTATTTGACCAACATGTAGCAAAAAATACTGCCCTGAGGATAGAAAAATAATGAATATGCAAATTATTTCTATAGCATTGTGGATATAACAATTGGATACCATATATTCTATTTTTCTAATTAACCATTACTTGGGGCGATGACCCTATACCAGAGCTGGCCAACCAGTGACTCCAGAGATGCATGTGGCTGTCTTACATGTACCCCAATTTTCTGTTTATAAAGTGTAAGGGAATTGTTGAATTCAATAGTTAGCAGAAGTTTCACCAAATAAAAAATAAGCTTTAGTTTTACTATTACACCCAGTCTCTGACTAACACAATAGATGCGTTCTAAAAAATTTCATGTAAGGTGAAATCTGTGTTAATCGGACATGAATTTCTCATAAGAAATAATGTAAATAGGGGGGGGGATGCATTCTAGCATCCTAACCTGATTGACATTTTTAATTTTATCCCTTTTTTAAGACTATACTATATTTCATACATGTAACTCATTTTTACAGAAAAGAAACAATGATAACGCAGGTGGTTCATAGTGTTGAGTTTGTTTCCATGTCTGCTTTCTAGACCTTTTTCATGATCATAGAGAAGTCATTGTGAAATCGTGTTAAACCGAACAACCAGTCATGTTAGTCAAATACCAGGCCTACTTTAAAAATCGTATTGGTAGAATAAGTGTTAGTTGGGCATTGGGTGTATTAATATATGCTATTGCAGCTGCATTATGTCTTAAATATTTTTTATCAGCTCATTACTTGTTACTGCTTCTCTTTGGTGATGCGCATTGCAG
Organism: Tanypteryx hageni; assembly: GCA_028673005.1. NCBI lineage: Eukaryota > Metazoa > Arthropoda > Insecta > Odonata > Petaluridae > Tanypteryx > Tanypteryx hageni. Next base: position 97,731,684 of record CM054118.1, read on the forward strand.
TATTGTGGCTCCTGCTAAGGCCCAGGTTGTCCACTCCTGTCCTATACCTTCAGGTTTTTTGCAAATATATCTACTCGGGCTAAACATCTTTCAATGGCTCTCTTTTATGAAAAGACAGACGAAGTATGGGGCATCAAATTTTGAAAAGCGAAAGAATTCATAGATGCAAGGAAATACTCAAAGAGGTAGGATTATGCATTAAAAGGAGGGGTATCTGGAAAGTTCACTGCCAGAAAATTCACCGCTAAAAAATTCACTGCCATGGAAAATTCACCGCCATGGAAAATTCACCGTCGATAAATTCACCGCATATTTTAATTAGACAACATTTAAAGCCTAGGAAAGCTTTTAAATAGTTGACCAATTTTTGATGAATTTCTAAACTAAAAAGATATGCAAGCTCAAATTTATAATTATAACCAAATGATCTTTTTAATCGACAGATACTACATAAGAAAATGTTATAGTCATGTTAGTATGGCTTAGTTCATATAATATTCAACCATTGTGTAGTGACATGAACGGTTTTGTTATTTACACTCTATAATTATTACTTAGTGTGTTATAGGCAGTCGATGGACGCTGACGTTCCAATGTTCTCAGAGAATTTATACACTCCTCGACCACCATACTCAGTAATTCCTTGGATATTATTAATAAGTAAATAATTTCCAATCAATAGACTACACTAGATTAGGTTCCTTCGTATTCATTTATTCTTTGCCTGACCTGGCCCATTGGCATTATTTTCTGTCAAATGTTGAAGGATGCGAGTGAAAACTCGGAAATTACAAAATACCAGCTGTGAATTTTCATCTCGTGCACACTATTAACAAAATAATCCATACAAGGGAATAAATTCCACTTGACGATGAATTTTTCGGTGATGAATTTTCTGTGGCGGTGAATTTTCCGGTGGTTTATTTTCTGGCGGTAAATTGCTGGCAGTGATACCTCCTAGAACCAAAAGGAGGAGATGGTATGAGAAGATGAATGTCCTCGGTTAGGACAGATTGGGTTGGATAGACCTACCAGAAGGTAGGAAATATTGATGATGATGATCACTCTGAAACGCATGATGAAAATTTGGCCAAACTTCCTTTTGTCATCTAAATCAGTGGTGCACAAACTTTTTGGCTCAAGGGCCACATAACCCACTTCTGCACTCATCACGGGCCACATGGCTCACTTCATCCCTCTTCGGAGGCCATACCCAGTCAAAAATGGAATTGTAGAGTAATTAAAGGAAACTGCACTGTTTTGTTGTGCATCTATATTGCCTGATTTGTTTTAAATGTATTTATCTATTACTGGAGATTTCCTCATTGAGAATCAATGGGAGTGTTTCATGAATTTCAGTTCACCCAGAAAGAGGAGCACTTGAAATTTATTAAATTCGAATACTGCTATTAATACTGCTGAGTATTCGATGTAGTCATTGTGATTGAAGTACAACAGATAGTCCTGTCTCACATATCTCACTCATCTTTCATTCGCACAACACACTCCTCTCTTCCGAGCAAATCACTCCCCTCCTTATCATTCCTACTGCCATGTGCCAGGACAACAATGCATTAAAAAAACCAGCTCACTCACCTCCTTACCACCCCTACCAAAGTGTGCCAGAACAAAATGCATCAGGACATCGCACCAGAATCTTTCACCTTTGCCAAATTATGTATAGCCGATAAAAAATGAGCAAAGACAAAATATATTCTGTGTATAATTCTCTGTTTTCGTTTGATGTTGCATTGTGTCTTTTAAATGTCAAACTCGTGGTGGGCCTGATGTGGTCCACGGGTCGCAGTTTGGACACCACTGATCTAAATGATATATCTTGACAGGGGATGTGGAGGAGATTGCCATGCTGCCCGTGTGCCGAGGAAGCTTCACCCCACTTCCTGAAGCCCTCTGCTGGGTGGTACTAGAACTAACCTCAGCTGGTGAGGCAGCATCACTATCTGCAGTAAGGGCTGCATTGGGAATCCACTTTCCGGGCATCAAGTCACCCTCGGAATCTGTCATTTATGATGCATTGGCAGCCCTGATGGTTGATGGGAAAGTAAGTGCTGCCCCCCCCCCCCCTCCCCCCACTCAGCTCCTCAGAAGTGGTCACGCTTCTCTCCCCTCAGCCCCTCAGAATGGGACCTGCTACAAAACATAGGCCTTGCTTAGTCCCACACCTTTATTTTCACTCTTAAAGAGCCCCCTGGAAGTTTTGATGACATAAGGGCAGTCTAACTTGGCAAATGTACATGAACATGCGTGTAAGACTAAATTCCAACTTATGTAATTTTCAACTTATGTTAGGTTTCTCAGAACGAATTAAATATGTAAGTCGGGGACTGACTGTATATTCTTTCATATAACTCAAAGTGAATTCTTGGGTTACAAGAGGTTTGTGATGCATTGGGTTGCAGATGTATGCATGACATGTTCGCCAGTCATATTTGTCTGATATCTCATGTTTTCCATCTCTTCAATTTTTAATTTATGCTCCAAGAGTTCTTTCGCGACTGCTTCTGACTCTTCCCACTATGGCACCACATGCACTAGCCCCTAATGAATTGCCTTCTCTTTCGGTGAGACCCATCTCCAGCCACTCCGGACATGGCAGTACCCCCCTTTGACCTATGCCTCCATGCAGGTGTACCAGACAGCAAATGGGTACTTCGTGGTCACCCCTGAAAGCAAGAGGCGCTCCACTGTGGGCATCATGATGCCAGAGAGCACCTTGCCACAGGCCGGTGTTCGCCCTCACCACAGCAGTCAAGAGGGACACCAGTCACGACGGAGCCGTCGCGACCGTCCCTCTGCTGCCCCCATCTCATCTGCTGTGTCCACACTCTCCTCTGCCTCTCGAGCGACTGCACATTCATGCCTAGAGACCAGCCTCAACGGCCCTACACCCACCCCTTCCAATAGACACGTGCTGATGTCTCCAGATGAAGCAATGACCAAGGTCCACGGTGAGATGGAGACAGTCCGTGTGGGGCATATCACACACCAGGCGGTGCAAACCAACTTGGCAGACGTGATATGCGGAGGTAAGCCATGGCTACTTGTTCACCCAGGCTGCTGGCACTTCTTGCTTACCACCTTATCTGAAGTGAACATCCATCCGTCCATGAAAAAGATTGAAAATAAAAAGTTATGATGGCAAAAGTTCTGTGTGCATATTTATTTGTTTGGTGTTAACTCGAATAGGGACAGATGTTATCTTACATTGCTTAAAATTATTTTCAACAATATAGTTTTCCTTGATGCTTGACAATTGGATCAAATGAGAATGAAATAGCAAACTTGATTACTATGTTTATAATTTAATTGAATTAGTACATTTAGAAAGCTATATAAAAAATTGGAACAAAGTATATTATAATTACAGTTGTCGCAGAGCTGATTTGATTTTCAACCAAGCTCATAATTTTTCTCCTCTAATGGATGTTATATGCTTCTAAGCAAATGAGCTTTATGCTTTCTAGACAGATAAGCAACTATATATTTTTAAATTGTATATAGATTATTTATGTACCATGACTCTCAGCTATTTTCACAAAAGATAATTAACAAACTTAATCTTGTACATTCAGGCAATCCTAATGATAAAGTGCTGTATGGGCGTAGTAAACCGGCCACAGGAAGTCGTTGGGGAAATGGTTTGGGAAGGCGCCGTTCCAACTCCCTGCGTTTGTTTGGATCTAAAAGGCGTGCAACTTCTGCTTCATCGCTTGTGGGGGCCCGTGCAAGTTCTCCCTCACCCACCCCACCACAGGGCCCTAGCAGACATCGTCGTTCGGCATCCCTTCGCCTCTATCCTTCATCTTGTGCGTCTTCCTCTCTCTCTTACTCATCCTCTTCCTCATCCTCATCATCTGCATCACCATCGCCACTCTGCAATTCGGATGGGCAGCAGCCAAACAGTGAGTGAGACACTGGATTCATCATATTTAATATTTTGGAGTAATAATTGCTAATGGAAGTGTTCTATGTCTGTTGCGTTAATTTATAGAAAAGCTAAAATTTCCTTCAAGTATGAAATGAAAATGCAGGCTAAGGCTTTAATTTTATTTAACCCTTAACTGGACACATCTAAAAATTTCATGTAACCGGGTATGTGGCGCATGCAGTGCGCCATTGCATTATGCAGAAAACGTGGCTGTAAATAGTCAGCAGACATATCTCCCTCTGTAACAAAAAGAGTCCTGAGAATTTGAAAACTGTATATATCTAAATTTTAAGTGAAATATCTTATCAGAATTTAAACTTTAATTTATATAAGAAGCACCATGATGTTCGAACATATTTTTGTGACAAAAAAGTGTCTTGTGCACAGGGAATATTAAAGGTAAAATACTCCTTTAGCCAAACAATTAGAGGGTTACAACACCCAATGCATTTCGCCCACAAGGTGGGCATCGTCAGGGGTAAAACCTGTTTCAACAGTGACTGGAAGCCAACTGCCAGGTTTGAAACGGAAAGTATTAAGAAGACGACCGAGAAACAAGTGAAACGCGGAAAGATTTTTCGGCGTTTGTGTCGTTTAAATCTGTCAATTTGTATAGGGTCTTGTTGAAATCTGTATCCGTGTTCATAAGTGTATCGCGGTTTTTGTAAATGTGAAGGTTTTCTAACGAGTTTAGTGAGTTATTGGCTGAAGTTATCAATGTTAAATCGTTTACGTGTATACTATGACCTGTTTCAAAAATGTGGTTGGCAACGCTTGATTTTTCAAAATGATTATATTTATAGTGAGCCATGTGTTCCTTGAAGCGTCTTCTTAATACTTTCCGTTTCAAACCTGGCAGTTGGTTTCCAGTCACTGTTGAAACAGGTTTTACCCCTGACGATGCCCACCTTGTGGGCGAAATGCATTGGGTGTTGTAACCCTCTAATTGTTTGGCTAAAGGAGTATTTTAACTTTATTAATCTTAGCCAAAGTTATTGAGCTACTATCAATCACAGGGAATATGGTAAATTAATTGACAAATTATGCATTGTTGAACACTCTAATTACATAAGTTCATATTTTTCTTGTAAATTTTTCATTGCCACTTCTTGTTATTTCCCACACAGTAGCAGCAGTCATCATACTTCCATGGCATGCTTCTATGTTCATCTTTTTGATATATGTATACAAATTGTCATGTATTTCAAAATATTTTTTACTTACGGAGCTGTTTTCTTCAGTACCTTCCTAAAACTGCTTAAGTGTAATTATCCCACAAAAACTGTAGAATTGTATATTAAAATATTCATATACTGTCACATTTTATAGTGCCTGGGTCATCTAGACCCCCATCTACCTACTTAGATTACAATACCGGAATTATAAATTCTTGTGGCTCTACTCTTATTTAAGACATTTATGTGCTTGAAACAAGGTTCTACAAAACAATATTGCATAAACAATGTTCATTTTGTTTTTTTATTGAACATTATGGACAATTTTTTAATTCAACAAGATTTACAAAATGTTTACTCTTTTCTGGTAAGAGTTGACAATATTTATTTTCCTGCAAATGTAATAGCATTAATGATCAATTGTTCTGTAAATAATCACAAATAATTTTCTTTTTATATGAAAATTATTTCAAATGCACGGAAAATATTTCTGCTTGATAAGTGCTTTTGAAAACTATCCAAAGGTCATTTATTGTATATTTATTGTTGAAAGACTTTATGAATTTTCTCTTATCCATAATTGCAGAATGATATTTTATTGAGTAGGAATTAATTTTTGTACAAACAAGAAAGATTTATGCTAAATTCTGAATGAACTGTAAACCAATGCGAGAAAAGGTAATGTTTTATAAAAATTCAAAATATCAACTAATAAAAAAAATTGAAATGTTCAGAATCTAAAAAGCATTGTCTTGAATATAATTATGAGAAAATACAGTAAAAACATTTTGTTGTTATTTAAATATGCATTATGTTTTGGAGGTCTCTTGGACCCCCATTCACCTACTTAACCCTTCCCGTGTCGAATACGATATATTCCGCACTTGCGTTTTTCCCTTGCATGTCGTTTGCGACATATTCCGTCTGCTGTTACGTGTCGTATGCGATATATTCCGCATTCTGCCATTCACTAACATAGCTTTTATTCTACCTTCCGTAAGTGATACTTGATGACAGGAGATGGTCGCTTTCGAAAGAGAATACTGGTAGTGACGTCAAAGCACCGAGTAAGTCAAAATAACCCATAAAATTTACATTTTTTGAAATTGAATTTCCTAATTGAGAATGTAAACATCCGTCATGGCGGACTTTGAAGTATCGGTATCGGATTTGGTCCAATTATTAGCTGAAATAAGTGATGATGAAGAATATTTCCATAGTTTTAGTGATGAATCAGATAGTCTGATGAATAGTGAAAGGGAATTAGACGAAGATGAGGAGGAAATCGAGTTAAATGGTGAACCTATGCCAAGACTTACGACAGGTAGGTTGGACATCGTTTCTAATGACCCTGGTCCAAGTTTTCAACCTGATTTTAGTGAGGTTACACCGAGAATAATTCTTCCAAGTGATTTTAATATTCACAGCGAACTTATACAATATTTCCAACTTTTTTTGGAGATGAAATGATCAGTCTAATGCGCGATGAAACCAATCTCTACGGCAAAAACAGAAAATTGGCCAAGCAGAATTCGCCTACATCACGTCTCGCTAATTGGAAGAGTAGTGAATCTTGTGATATCGAGGCCTTCCTTGGCGTAATTATAAACATGGGCCTAAATCCAAAGACTGAAATACAAGAATATTTCAGTACAGAATGGATCAAGCGAATGCAATTTTTTGGCGATGTTTTTTCTTTAAATGATTTTCTCATGCTGTTTTCCAATTGCATTGAGGACTATCACACACAAAAAAATATTTGAGGAGTAGTGGAGTGCAAACAGATGCAAATATTCAATTAACTGTAAATAGTGTATGTATTTAATAGTGTTAGTTAGAGACAGTATTCAGAGATGCACCACCAGTTTTAGAAAAATCACTGCTAAACAACAGCATACTTGGAGAGTAATAACTATCTCATATCTATGATATTTATGTTATAAGTGCAGTTTTCCTATATATGAATATGTAGTTGACTGATTTGGCTTTAAAAAAAATACCCATTTTTTGAAAATTATATCTGAAAAAAATGAACAGGAATTAATAATCTCTGTATATTTTAGCGACATGGGAAGGGTTAAGTTACAAAAGATGACACACCTCCTTAAGGGTTAAAATTGCCAAATGAATAATTACCAGCAAATTTAATGAACATGTAGTTAGTAATTTGCATTTTGCACTATCACTGACCATTTGATAATCTTTTACTTCTAGAGAAAGCATCTCTGCTCTCTCGACTCTTTCGAAGAGGAGGCAGCTTATCCTGGAGACAGAAGAGGAACAACGATGGTAGTCATGGCAACACCTCAGGAAACTCTCTCCTTCCAACATTTTCAGCCCAGTTTCCTCCGCTTGAATGGTTCAATCCATCTGTGGCGCATTTGCACTCCATTGCAACGCAAACTAGAGGCCCTGAGACAACAGCTTCAAGTGCAGCTTCATCTCCAATTGTTAGTAATGTCCAAATTGATTTAAATTTTTTTATTCCTTGCCAGAGAATTTTTCTAAAACTTTTTGAATGAATTGCATTTCATCTTTGAATTCATATCCTAAATATATATAAAATCAGTTCCCTTGCTTACATTTAAGCTGAACTTTAGACTGGTCTTGTATATTATTTCCGAGTGCGGCTTTGTTGGTATGTATGGTTCCCTTTTTGATAAAGAACAGGAAGATAAAACCCCTTTAAATGTGGTATGTTTGGAAAGCTTGGTCTCCCATGGGTGTTCATTTTTTCTAAAGTTCGTTCGGTCCATTCCAGACGTGTTTTATTTTTCCATTTGATTAACGTCTGATGTGTAGACCTTTGGTCTTTAACATTTTTAAATGCTTCAGAAATGTATCCAGATTGCCTCCCAAATTGAGCATATTTCAACAAACTGTTTGAGGTATCAAAGTTTAGGTTTTTTTCACGACTCATCTTGCATTCAATATTTTTTCATTGTATCAATTTATAATGGAACTCCGTCCCTGTCGCATTCTTTCAGTGCACTGGCCACTTTTTTAGTTTTCTTCTATATTTAAGGTAATATCAACCATGAATGCACAACTTTAAAGAAACATATGGGTAGGATTTAATTAAACCATCCTCAGGCATGAGGGGTTGAAAGAGAATTTTTCATCTTGACTGGTTTCCTAGCTCCTAGCCTTCGGCCTTCACTTGGCAGTGGTCAAAAAGGACATAATTTCTGAGCTTCAGCCATTTATCTGTATTTTTAGTCACTCAATTCAGGTTAGTACAGACATCTCTCATTATGGTTTCTCAATGAAATTCAAGTTTGTTAAATGTGTTTTTTAATTTAAACAAAGATTTTAAAATTATTTTTTCATATTTCTTATTAGTGTTAAGCATAAGAGTTGCAGTTGCAGTTCTGAAATCTCTCTCCTGCCACTCATAATGTCATGTCGCACAGTCAAAAACAAAGTGAATCAAAATCTTGGAAATATTTCGATCGTTTGGAAGGAATGGAAAGTGCCATGTGTAAAAAATGTCAAAAATTAACCAAGTGCAAAGGATTTTCCACCAGTGGACTCGTTCAACATTTGAAAAGTGGTCATAGCGAAGTGGAGAGTGAGCTCACAAGCACAAAAAGACCATGTGAAGAACTGTGTACGTCAAGAAATATTAGCGTACAATCAAAATTGGCTTCTTTTCTTAAAACAGAGTAGGGAAGAAATTTTGGCAAAACTAGCATCTGTTGATTGGTTTTCAATCAATGCAATTGTTAATAGTGAATTCAACAGAAAATCTTTACTGACAAAGGTGTGTATCTACCAAAAAATTGTCTTCAAGTAATGAACATGATTTGCGAACGGTACCTTAATGGGAAACAAATCATTATTTCCAAATTAGCTGAAAAAGTGTCCGAGGGTGTAAGATTCACCATTTCACTGGATGAATATACTTCCCTTCGAAATTGTAGGTATGTATTTGAATATTAATCTTCATGCTAATAATGAATTCTGGAATTTGGGCATGGTGTGTATATTTGGATCCCTTCCTGCAGAAAAATAGTTGAACTACTGGAGAAGAAACTTGCTGAATTTGAGTTATGTCTGAAGAAGCACATGATAGCTTGTGTTACTGATTGAGGAAGTGTATTGATAAAATTTGGTAGAAAAATAAGTGATGTTGAACGTGAGCTGTGTTTTGCACATCGGCTCCATTTAGCTTTTTGTGATGTTCTGTATGAAAAGAAATCTCATTCAAGTCCTACATCTGTAATTGGAAATGATTTGAGGAAGGGGAAAGTTCAGATGAAGACTCTTTTGAAGATGTCGATTTTTCAGCTACTGTGGAAATTTCCAATATCTATGCAGATGACTCTTCAAAAAATATTGAACTCACAGATGGCTGTGAAAATGGTGTGACCATTGCCAGCACAATTGAAAAATGCGAAAATTTGTGAAAATGTTTCACAAAATGCCAGTAAAGAATGAATTGCTGCAAAAATATGTAAGAACTGAGCATAATGGTGAGCTTCAACTGAAAATTGATTCAAGAACAAGGTGGAATACATTGCTTGACATGCTAGAGAGATTTGTTTCATTAAAAACATGCATTTCTAAGACACTCATTGACCTGGGAATCTCGATGGATATTTTTGAAAAGGAATTCCAAGTTGTTATGTATGTGCCTTGGCAATGACAAACCGATATCGTTGGTTTAACAATGGCTGTATTTACTTCTTATGACACACAATACCTATGCCAGGGATATGCGACCGCACTCCCGGATGGTCACGTTACAACTGCTTGCTCACCGAGAATCAAGAACATGGCAAAGTGGCAAAAAACAAACAAACATCGCCGCGCAACACAAACAAACATAACATGAAATGCGGCCCTATACATAATAGTTAAAATACAATAAATGAATACATAACACAAGTTATCAATGTTATAATAACTTTGTTAAAACCTGTTAAGATTGGAGTTGAAAGGCTTAGTGGGAGAGATGCAACCCTACATACTTTCTGCTGAATGCATTTTTACATTTATCTTAGATTGACTGAGTGAACAAAAGACTGACTTTTCCAGAAACGAAGCAATCGATGCTGAAAAGGCTGGAAAAATATAGGAACATGAACCAGATCAGTTTACTGCACTATCTAAATAATTCTTTGTTTGATTTGAATCCACCAAATTCATATTTTCCATTGCCAAGAAGTTAATCTTTAAGCTTTTTAGAAGCAGTGAACCAGGGGAAGAGAAGGTTTCAACAGATCTCACAAAATCTGCTATTCAAACTTGTCAAATTCCTCATATCAGTTCATCACCACAAAAACAATTGTCACTTGTTGAGAAATTAGATGCTGGCATTGAAAGAGTAATTGGTTAAGCAGAGATTTGTCATAGTTACGATATTAGTAGCAAAGAAATGGATGTCTTCAAATCAACTGGTAAATGCACATCTAATTTAAACCTCCTTTTTGATGCTCTCTTAACCATCCCTTCTACATCAGTCGAAGTGGAGAAGGTCTTCTCTGCAGCTGATCTTTTCATAACCAAAATACACATATCACTGAATGATCATAGTGTGAACACCTTATGTTTTCTAAAAAGTTACTATAAATCAATTAATAGGAAACAAGAATTAGAGCACTGTTGTCGATATGATTTTGTACTTATGTGAGATATTTATGCTAATGGTTTAGATGCTTCATTCATATTTTATTTTACATAACATGTGTATCAATTAAAAACCGGGAAACACAAGCACTAGTTTAAACATCAATATGTAAGCTTTTTGTCTGACACAAGGTTCAAATAAATAAAATGGACTAATTTTCTACTAAAACGTTAAATAATCTGAATGAATTGATAAAAAATCCTAAAGCTAGAGTAAAATTGTTCTAAAATTTCATTTGATCATGTACAATGGCGGCTCCTACCATAAGGGATAGTGAGATACATTCCTACAAAAACATTTTAAACCTCAGTAACATCTTTCTTTATGGTGATGTCAATTCAGTAATTAATTTATTCCTTTATTTAACCCTTGCAGAGCCACTCGACGATATATCGTCGTTTGCTTCCTAAGTGCGAAGTGCCAACAACGATAAATCGTCGACCATGTTGAGTAAGCATCAACTCGTAATAGTTCCACATGCAAATGACAGATGGCAAAATATGATGGTATCAATCGAAGGAGGAGACTATGTAGTTCACGTACCTTCCGTTCTTTTTTGTTTTAGTTGATTATTTTTTCAGCTATGGTTTTTTAAATTTTGCAAAATATTACCTCAATTCTTTCTATAGGCAAAGATAATTTCACTGTTAGAATTGAGGATGATGAATTGCTATGTTATATAAACTCATTAACCCTCCAGCTGCATAATTTTTTAATCATTGCAGTATAAAAAATTTATTTATTTCAATATATTTTTAATTTAGATATATCTTTAGAAGTAGAAAAAAATTACAGTTTTTGTTATTGGAGCATTATTAACGTTGCAATATAAAATAGTTGTAATGCATGTTGCAGATATCTAAAATTGAACATTTCCAAAATTGTTTTTCTGTAAAAAAACCAACACACACACACACACACACACACACACACACATATATATATATGTATTATAGGGTACTAATGCTACACATTTCAGCCAAATTTTAAATTTGTAGCACTTCTAGAAGTAAAATAATATTTTTCTAATTGTTTAAAATTTAAACATTTTTAACGGTTGCCGCAATATATATATGGAGAGATTGAAATGTTCATATGTAAAATTCACTATTCTGTAAATAATTTGAAAATTTCAGCTTCCTAGCTCATCCCGTAGTACATAAAAAATTATTAAAATGTAATGTTCAAATGGGGCTAAAACAACCCCTAAAAATTAACAATTTTAAAATTTTCCATTTTTATAGTTGGTTATGAGAAAAGTTCTATAATATTGCAAAATTTCAGCTTCCTAAACTTATTAGATTGGTCTACACACTAGATTACGTTTTCCCATGCTAACTTATGGGAGATATTCCGGGGTCTCTGGAGTCGAACCCAAGACACTGTAAGCAAAAGTGACAATAATTCTTAATAGATATTGCGGCCATCTAGCAAAACTGAAAATTTCATCTTTCTAGCTTACCGGAAAGTGCCCATAATTAGTTTACAAAAATGGCGCAGTGCTTTTCTTATGGGAAAAACAAAACTTTCGGAATTTCTGGAGTCGAACTCATGTCACTTAGGTAAGAAGTCTCATTTTATCTGTAATTTTCTTCATCATATCTACAAAAACTAAAACTTTCAGCTCTCTAGCTCTTGTAGTTTGGGCTGGACATTAGTATCCTCCTGTTATATCCTCCTCTGTAAGAGTCGTCGATATATATTGATTGTAAGAGTCAATTGATAGTAGCTCAATAACTTTGGCCAAAACTAACAAAAGTAGAATACTCCTTTAGCCAAAACAACTGTTGTTGTTTTGGCTAAAGGAGTATTCTACTTTTATTGTAAGAGTCGTCGATATATAACGATATATATCATTCTATATATACGTTTCTTACAGAGGAGGAGAAGGAGGAGGATATAGGAGGATACTAATGTTTAGGCACTTCTACATGAGCTGGAGATTCGGAATTTTTTTCATAGCTAGGATTTTGTGCAAAACCAACTAGAAAAAACGAAAATCATGAAAAAGTGCAAAAGCTAAAATTTTAAGTTATTTTAACAATTAGATAAATGTTATTTCACTTCTAGAAGTACTACAACTTTTAAATTTGGCAGAAATGTGTAGTATTAGCACCTCATAATGGTGAAAGTATAAAATTCTAAAAATTGCAAAATTTTGGGATTGTTTTAATCTATTATTTTTACATAAGGGAAAAACGAAAATCGCTCCGGAGGTGAAATATCTAGATTTAAAAAATTATTTGTAATGATGAAATATGAAAAATGAATGTTTTTTTATGTTGAGTTGATATGCTTGCAAAATTCAAGCACCAACTACTAGTATAACATATAGGAGGATACTAATGTTTAGGCACTTCCAGACGAGCTGGAGATTCGAAATTTTTTTCTTAGGTAGGATTTTGTGAAAAACCGACTAGAAAAACGAAAATCTTGAAAAAGTGCTACAATGCGGACGCTAAAAATTCGCAATTGTTTAAACAAATTTTCAAGGTTTATGTATTTTCACATGCGCTAAGGAGTTGAAATTTTTTTAATAAGTAGAATTAGTAAAAAAAACGAAATAGGGATTATACAAATTTTGATATTTTAAATTGTTGGCAGAATTCTTAAAGTTTAAACAAATAGATAACTGTTTAGACATTACAAGATGATCTAGGAAGCTGAAATTTTCAAGTTATGTACAGAGTAGTGCATTTTCACAAATAAACATTTGATACTCTCCATAAACATATTGCGGCGGCCATTCCGGCAATCCGAGAGTCATCGAAATAAGAACGTTAAAAGTCCTTTCCTAAGATTCTTGGAGCGTTGGTCTAGGGGAAACGAGTTGGATTTCAAATATTTTTGCCAGGGTTCGATTCCCGAAGGGACCAATATTTTTTTCTCCGGTTTTTTTTAAAATTTGTTCGCAATTTCCAGCATATCGTCGATAAAACTTGCAAACCATTTAAAAAAAATGTATTCAATGCATTATAACTGCTATTTTCTTCATCGTAATTCTTCACCGTAATTCTTAACGAACATAATTTTACGGATCACCCATTCGCTTTACCATCTCGTCATGTATTGATCATGATTTAAAGTTCTTATTTCGATGACTCTCGGATCGCGATTTTCAAAGGGCATTTTCTCGTAAACGACGTAGAGTATATAGCACACTATGACAACAGGTAACTGAGCGTGATACCAGGAACATACGAGCGGGATTCATTACATTGTAGGATTTACGGTTTCCTTGCGGCCGCTACCGTCTTAGCAGACAATGTAGCCGCTTGCGCGTGATGAGCCATTCACAATGTTTTGAGCGTTTATAGTAATTTTTACGTACAATATGCTTCTTTTCTGATTTCTTTTTGCTCATGAAAAAGTTTTAACGTTCTTATCTCGATGATTCTCGGATCGTGATTTTCAAAGGACATTTTCTCGTAAACGACGTCGAGTTGGCACCTAGGTAGAAATAGGAGTCCGTTATTTTGCATATAATTTCATTCTGCAAAGTCGCAATCCGATACGAGTGTCACACCTTGGGGGCTTCCCTTGTGAGACATGTCAGCTGATTACTCCGATCCCGATGATGTAATGCCTGTCCCCTCTCCGTCTACCTTATCTAGCAGTTCAACTCTTCATTGTGCTGCCTGCCTGTTCGGCGATCACTGTGTAAACCTGAAGCAATTGTGAAAAATATTCTTTCTACTATTTTTATTTTTATTCCTTAATAATGGCTACTAGTAAAAGGAAGAAGCTGACAATTACGGAAAAAGTGAAAATCATTCAAGAAGTGGAAAAGAACCCAAGCATGCCTGCGATAGAAATTGCACGCAAATTTAATCTTGCACCATTTCATTGTTTTGTATAATGAAGAATAAACAATTAATACTTGACGAAGAAGTGAAATGTGGGGGTAAAGCCATCAAAAGAAAAAATATCAAATCATCACCATATGATGAAATGGAGAAGATATTGATAGAGTGGTTTGTGGGAATGCGCTCCGCCAACCTCCCAATCAATGGTGTACTGTTGAAGGAGAAAACAATTAGGGTAGCAACTAGGCTTAGAATAGAAAACTTTAAGGGTTCCAATGGATGGCTGGACAGATTTAAGAAGCGCCATGGACTTGAATATAAAAGTGTTTGTGGCGAAAGTGCTAGTGTTGATGAAGGAGCTATTGACTACTGGAAGAGTGTAACATTGGTAAGGTATTTAGAAGGCTATAAGCCGAATGATATTTTTAATGCAGATGAAACGCATTTTTTTCAACCTTCTTCCATCAAAAACCCTTGCTACTAGAGGAGACAAGTGCCATGGTGGAAAGAGAAGTAAATATAGGATAACTGCACTTTTATGTGCAAATTCAGATGGCAGTGAAAAGTTGACGCCTCTAATAATAGGTAAATTTGCCAAGCCAAGTTGTTTTAAAAATGTACGGGCATTGCCATGTAAATATGCCAGTAATAAAAATGCATGGATGACAACGGATATATTTAAAACATTTTTGAAATCATTAGATGCAAAGATGGGTGGTGCAAATAGAAAAATTCTTCTATTTATTGATAAATGTCCGGCCCACCCTCCAGATACTGATTTTCTTCGCAATATTAAAGTGGTGTTTTTTCCAGCTAATTGTACTAGCCATCTGCAGCCACTTGACTTGGGCATTATTCACTCCATGAAAGCAAAGTACAGGAAGGTTTTGGTGCAGAAAGCAGTATCCTACATTGAGATGAATAAACATTTGAAACTGAGCGTCCTTCAGGGTTTGCATATATTAACAGCTGCATGGAATTCAGTTACACCTCAAACAGTATCAAACTGTTTTCATAAGGCTGCGTTCAATTGCAACAATGCTATGGAAATTGATGTAGATATCGATGTGATTGACCATGAAAATTGGTTGAAAATTGCACCTGACATGGACACAAATTTTGAAGAGTTTTTCCGGTGTGATGATCTTGAGAGTACGTCTGGTCCTCCACAAGACGTGGAAGAAATCTGTAATACCAAAGAAGCAGAGGAAGAAGAGGCAGTAGTAGAAGAAGAGGCAGTACAAGAAGAAGAATCAGTTCCCACACTTGGTGAAGCGGTTCAGGCACTTGAAGTGGTGCGAAGATATTTAACTTCTTTTGATGTGAACAGCACTACTATATCAAAAGTAAATTCTTTGGAGCGAGAAGTTCTGAATGTTCAGAACACCCACCAGAAGATGCAAACAAGTTTGCTGGACTATTTTAATAAATAATTTTCTTGTAGCTATGTATGCTTGGTTTTTGAATAATTTTGATATTTTTTTGTGAAATTCCAAATATATTTTAATATTTTCTATTTAATGTTGTATGATGAAGCTTTTTAAAGGAGGGATGAAAAATTGTTTCAAGATTTGTCAATTTTGAAAATACTTTTAAAATTTTGAAATTATTTTTTGTAATCATATGAATGATTCATTACAGAAATTTTCATATTCAATAGCAATAAGGTTTGTTTGTCACTGGAATTTGTTTATAAATGTTTATTTTAAAAGTATTAATATGAGTATTGTGCATACAAAATTGAAAAATGGATTTTTATTATAGAGACCATTTTCAGTGGCCTTATTCTGGTATTGTATAATGGAACTAATACACAAGCAAAAAAGATAAATTTAACTCATTTTAATTGAAAACCTCCATTTAATGAAAACCTCGATTTAGTGAAATATATTCTAATCCCCCAGCGATTCGTTAAATAGGGGTTTTACTGTATATATATATTATTTTGAACATTTTCTTTATAAAATTTTCAACATATACAATAAAGAAAGCACTGAATAACCTCAAAAATTCTTTTGAGTACGATAAATTTTAAAACAAGGCTTCAGAGTCCCACTTCACAGTCTTCACACCAAATTCTTGTTTCTTTCCTCTTGCGCTTTCCATTTTCACTTCTTTTGGAACAGCACACTGCGCATTGTCGTCTTGGCTCCTTTTTGATAGGGTTAGATGTAATATGACTCGCAAAATGGCGGCCGGTAAGTCTAAGAGGTGAGGATGTGATACTTGGTCTCCCTCTTGGGGACTTGAAATTAGGGTCTGCGTATTCCTCAATAGATTGTTCAATAAGCTGTAGCCTATATTCTAGAAGATCAATACTCTTTTTGGAGGAACCTTTATTGTATAAAACATATGAATTCCTCACTGCCTGGTCATTGAAATACCTAAATATCTTCTTATAATATTTTTTCTGTTGTTTCCTAGCTGTTGGTTAATAAGAGAGCTCTTGATCGCAATGGTCAACTCCACCCATAGTGTTATTGTAATCACACACTACAGTAGGCTTCACTACACTTGTCCCCTTTCTTGACTTCTCAACTCTTATGCTGGCATCATTTTGACCAAGACCATTCCTGGCGCAACATTTTGACGATGCCTTGTAACATCATTATTGCAAAAATCAGTCTCATCTCTTTCTCAGAGGTTGGTGTCCATTTCTTCTGTCGCGACCTTTTTTAATTTACACTGTTCTTTATACATTGATCAGCATATTTGTTTCCCTAACAATGGTTTGAAGTAATGCTTCGTCAAAGAAAAGTTCAAAATAATGTAATGGTTTGTCATCAGGATTCATATTTACAGTGATACCTGGTTTTGTTTTGAAAGAAAATCTTGGAGGTCGAGGCGGAATGTTCTGCATATTTAATTTATACCATGTCCTAGTAGAACCTTCTTCTTCTTCGTCATCCTTATCTTCTTCATCGTCATCCATGCTCGTCAGGTCTCCTTCACTTGAGCTCTCCCCACTTTCAAGATCAACTGGTTCTGTATCTGAATCATCTAAGTTCATTTCGGGAATTAGATATTCATCAGAATCAGGTTTCGTTGCCATTATATGGGTGTAATCTAACTGACATAGTACTATAAGAACAAAAATTATGTAAATAAGCAATCAAAGAGCCTGCAAAGATTTTGTAAATGGTATAAAAATCTCGAAATATTTCAATGCATGAAAAACATTATGAATTACGCAAAATGATAATAATACAAAAGTAACTCAGCAGTTCAACTGTGCATGCAATAATAAAAATAATAATAACAAGGTCTATGAAAAAACAGGAGTATTTTTCTGAATGTATTTCAACTTGTGGCACAAAACACACAAACACGCGTGAGATACAGGTCGCGCGCAAAACTGCAACTTCATTCAAATCTCTGAAAGGAATCACAAGTGCCATCTATTGATGCAAAACTAGAACTAAGTCAAAGAAGAAATATATCCAAATGAGTAGTAGCGATGCACGGTGTAAAAGCGGGACCCGCAGCTGTAGTACAGCAAAATAGAGGCTACCCTGTGGAAATCGCAGGATGCGCAAAATACAGACAGACGAGCTACTCGTGGAAATCACAGGATACTCAGCTGGAGGGTTAAGTGACGACGAATGTTATTTAGAGAAGGAAAATTTCGAGATTTAAAAGATATTTGTGATTTTAAAATTTTTTTTTCAAATGTAAAAACTTAGCAAAATATTTTTTAATTATATAAATGAATATGTTATGAGTATATAGTTTTATAGAATGTAATGTTTTATATATCATTTGTGCAATTAATGAAAGAAACGTAAAAATATGGATCAATAGCGTGTATGTGATTTTTAATAGAGACATGAAAAAGTGCTGAAATTGCAGTTTGCAAAATAGTATTTTTCTGTAATTTCATTTTTTAATAATTTTTTGCGAGTTTTTGCAATGTTTTACCTGGATGTCTTTCCTTTATGAAAATAAGTTAAATATACTCGCGAAAATAATAAAATACTATACTTTATTCAATATAAAATTGACTTTTCATTTTTTTATAAAAAAAAATTAAAAACAATTTTTTTAAACCAAAAAATCACAAGATGAACTCTAGCATTCCCTTAATATAATTAATAAATTAATATTTGTAATCATCTGTGCAATTACTGAAAGAATCAGGCAAGAATATGAATAAATGGCATGTATATGATTTTTCTTAGAGATTGGTGCAAAATTGCTGAAATAGCACTTTTGGACATACCCACCAAAATCGGCACTCAAAGGGTTAATAATATTCCTTGAATATTATCAATGCAAACAACGCGTTATAAATTTATCATGCAAGTGATATTGTAAAACTTTTCTATACATTGATTGTCCTGTGAAAAAATTCAAAATAGTAATCTAGGGGTTCCAAAATTATGCTCACGTGCGTACACAAAATTATGACAAAATGTCCCCACCAGTTAAAAGATGGTTCCAATCATATAAATTAAGGGAGTACCGTTCCCAAACTTAAAGTCACAAATTGTTCTTATTGTAGAATCACTAAGTCCCAATGCTTTCCAAATGTCGATGTTTCTCTCACCACATTCAAACCTTTTAAGAACCTCTATTATAATTTCTAAGGAAAGAGACTTTCTAGATTTTTTCACATCCCTCCTTCCCATGATAGAATCACTGCTAACTCTTTTGAAGCTCATTTTAACACAAGTAGATATAATAAAGAATGTTAAGAATTAAAGTCACAGAGGTTAATGACAGCTAAATGGAAAACGTTAGGACTACGAAAGACAACAACAGCTAAACTGCCAACTGTATACGTATGCTTACTTTTTCGGTGAAAGAAAATGAACGTGAGTTCAAAACGTAATATTCAAAGGTAGAGGAAGCATGGAAATGAGCATGGTGGCGCAAATAGGATGTTATTTGTATGTTCATTATAAATGGCATTAAAATGAAAGCGTATAAATTGGATGGTTGAGACTTGAGCAGTTGATTCATTGTTCTAGGCATGACATTTGTGGATTGAACTGTAGAAGATTCCTTATCTGACTCGGTGATTGTAGGGAGAACTGGGTTTGTGGGAAGAAAGTCCTCATCAGTGAAAACGGAGGCATTGAAGGGGAAAATGCCCATTTTTTGAAAACCAGAGACTGCTTTTTTCACATTTGGAACTTTGATGTAGGCTGCACAAAACAGTAATGATAAATCATAATAGGTTATTTTCTGGTGTTGATTTGTCTTCATGAAATGATCACATTCTTTGTTAAAAGCAGTTTTTAAAGGACCAAAGAAAGTTACATCCAATGGTTGTAGACAATGCGATGTATGAGGAGGAATTGAAAGCATTATGATGCCCTTTTCTCTATAAAAATCATAAGTTCTTAAGGATATGTGACTTCTGTGATTGTCACAAATGAATAAAATAGGTTCTGCAGGAGTAGGTTTTGTATGGATTGTGAAATCCCGCAAATTCCTTAAGAACACATCCTAATCCATCCATCCATTTACTGTGCAGGAATATTCAGAACCTGGAGGCCCTCCTCTTTCTAGAACTGGTGTCATTCTTTACCTTGGGAAAATAAAAAGAGGTGGGACAATGCCACCAGCAGCATTCATGGAACAAGCGACTGTGACAGTCTTTCCTCGTTCCCAGCTAGTTACCGCCCCTTCTGTGCAAATATTTTTCCTGGCTTTTGCACTGTAGAAATTCCTGTTTCATCTATGTTATATATTTTA
Source organism: Tanypteryx hageni (assembly GCA_028673005.1). Lineage (NCBI taxonomy): Eukaryota > Metazoa > Arthropoda > Insecta > Odonata > Petaluridae > Tanypteryx > Tanypteryx hageni. The sequence continues at coordinate 97,751,946 of CM054118.1, forward strand.
GATGGAGAGAAATGATATTTGTCATAGAGAGTAGAGAGATTTTCAAAGAATGTTTGCATTTAACTCTTGTTAAATGCTGTAATTCTATTTATGCTGGTAGGTTCTGGTTTTAGAAGTGAAATGGAAGGATTACGCCTAAAAAATTATTAACCCAGTCCCTGCCAGCTAGTTTTGACTCTTGGTTTAAATTGTGTTCTAATTTAAGTTTTTCAGCAAAATTGAAAGCAAGACGGCGAAGTTTGAAGCAGCCAATTCCATAAAACTATTTAGATAACAAGAGCACATGTTCGGCTATTTCTCACTCCTGCTCTACCAAAATAAATGATTTTCTTGCCAATTCTGTGTTACCAGATTCAAGATGATCATGAAGAGTAGTATCTATGGTATTTTAAAAGATCTTGAAACCTCTTGAATTGCTCTTCTATCTTCCTTTACTGTCTTTATAGCTGCATGAAGGACTTCACTTCCCCAACTTCCTCTTTTTGTCACCCGTTCCCTTGATCTTGGCATCTGAAGTACAGTATAAACCATTTTTATGGGAAGAAGCGAAAAAAAAATTGGAATGAAATCACAATAAAATAAATGAAATAAATAGCCCGTGGGGTATTACCGATAATCTGATCGGCATTACCCCTCTAGTTATATTTAAATGCAGAAGTCATTTTAAAACATATAAGTTAAGTTTAACAATGAGGCTACTATTATTATTTCAATGTTAGACTGTACAGTATTACATAATGTGTGATTGATCATAATAGAAGTAATGAGATTTGACTTACCTTAAGCTGAATGATGGTCAAAAATTAAAGCTGATATTCAAGGAATAAAAAAATTAACACAAAAAATGTGACTCCACTCTCATGGGAATCTCTCTCAAACTAATTGATATATGGCACTGGCCACTAGGTAGCAGTACCATTTTCCTAATAAAAACAACTTCCTTTTATCGGAAATCAAGCTGATCGGTATTACACACCGATTGGTATTCCCCCACTCTCCCCTAATATTCATATTTTTCGCTGCGATACTGATAGGTATGACTTGACCTAAGGGTTGATTGTTACCTTTATAGCTACGAATTGAAACATGGCTGGAATGTGCACTCAGCTATTCTCCACCCGAGTTCGACAATAATCATCACCATAGCAACAGATCGAAAAAATGGCTTTCAAAATGGTGAAACGAAAGTTTTTGAGAGAAATTCAACCAAATAGGATTGAAAATCAAAATTGTGTGATAAGAATAAAAATCTTCACTTTTTTCCCCTTAGAACAGTACAAAGCCGACTCCAATATAATAATTATAAAATATTTTAGAATGCAAAAAAAAAACTCTCTGCACCATGAATTTTAGATTAACCGTGTAAGACAAATGGTGAAAGAACTCACCTGGAATCGAACTCGCGACCTGTAAATTCGAAATATAAATTATTGCCCGAAGGTAATCTCTGAGAGGATTAGCCATACACCAAGTTTCATGGAAATCAATTCATTCATGAAGAAGATGTTAGTGGGAGACACACATACAACACACACACACAGTCACCAAGACGATCTCATTAGACCAATTTCCATTTTATGGAAAGTGGACTAAAAATGGTCAAAGGAAATTTTTAAAACATTCAAGAATGGTATTTTTCTACATTGCAGTTTAAAAATCATGAAATCCCTTGCCTTTTGCATCAGACTCGTAGAAATGGTCTAATTCATCCTCTGGATCAGATGTTACAATATCGGGCTCATTGTGATCCACAGTAAATGAAGATCAGATATAGATATCAAACAGACAATTCCACATCTTCCAATATAAAATTAATTGGAAGGTTAGCAATTATTATTTTGTCTTGACCACTTTACTGATTATATGATTTATTGAGTGAAAAAGTGACTTGACTTAAATAGCGTATGTAGAAAATTAATTTTTAGTCAAAAAAATCATGGTTGTCTTAGACACCAGCATATATGTTAACTTTTGTATTGTTTTTAAATTTTTACAGAATTAATGCGCTGCAATAAAATAGTAAACCTAAGAAGCAAATTAAGTTTTGTATTTATTAGTTGTTTAAAAGCATCTTTTTATGTATTATTTCTCAGTGTATTTGGATGTAGTTGCTTTTTTTTTAAAGAGAACTTCAATAAGTAATAATTAAGGAGACTTTTGAGTGATATGCAAATAATAAAAAAATGCCAAAATTTGATTTTTACTGCAAATGTGTAGCAAGTTCTGACTAATAAAATTTAATATTTCCAAAACTTTTGCAGTCTTATGGAATGACTGTCAGTCAAGATTTACTGCTACCAGTTTGATTTACAAATAATTACATATTCCATTTAAGTGAATCTTTAAATTAACTTTATTGAAAGAAATAATGGAATTTAATTCTTGAAAGAATATTTGGTACTTTTCCAATAACTGGGTGAAGGTCACAACAGCAACGCCAGCGCTGACAGTGAAAAAAATGGAACTACTACCCCATTAAAACTCTGTTGGACCAGGGAAGAGAAATTTGAACACGAAGGAACATTTTACTCAGCCTCACCAGGTTGGGTAAGTTAGGTGAAGTTTTTTGGTTCCTTCCCACATTCACTGTGTCCCCCCCCCCCCCTCCCCCTCGGGTTGAGTAGCGTTCATCTTAATACAGCTTTCCCTCATTTTATGAACTTCTGTTTTATGAGTTTTTGCTTATATGAACTGTACAATTTAATATCTATTTTTTGAATTACGAACAAATTTTCGCTTATAGGAGTTCGCATGAAATCCTATTTTTCAAATACTGAATCAATTTTTGCTTATACATGCTCTATCTGCTTCAGGAAAGTTTGGTAAAGTTCATCAGATTGCGTCACACTGTTCCGAATAAGAACCATCATCTCGGCCTCAGTATGCATGTTGCCGTTCTTTGTGAAATCTGGTTCGCTGGGTGGTGTGCATTTTAATCTTTTAATTCATGGTATAGTTTTGTGAATCATGGCTCCTAAACGTGCCAGCCTTTCAGGTGTTGCAAGTGGTAAAGTGAAAAAAGAGAGAAGGGCTTTAAGTGTAGCCCAGAAACTATGTAGTATTCAAAGATTGGAGAGAGGCGAGCATTCAAAGGACATGTGCGCCGCATTTAACCTATCATAGGCTAATACCACTAATATATAGAGTAAGACATCGTAGGCTAATGTTTTTAAGTGAACTATCGAGTATTTTTTTTATTTTGACCTTCGGAACCAATTAAAAATTTTTACATAGGAAGTAATAGGAAAATAATTTTCATTTTACGAGTTTTCACCTAATGAACAATTTTCGTGGAATGAATTAAGTTCATAAAACGGGAAATCTGTATATATCAATCACAGAAACCAAGCGCAAGCTTCTTCGTCGACTGGAAATTCGTGGTACTTTAGAGGAATTTTGATTGATATATATTAACACTTTACCATCAGACATATTTTTGCCCAGCCTCTTCTGTGTAGCAGCCATTTTTTTATTAAATGCATTGTAATGTATAATTATACTTAAACTATTGTAATTTCCAAAGTACTCAATATTTTCAGGTCAAATTTGGAATGGGTACTGATTATGGTCTATATTATAGCACAATTTCATCAAATTTAAATTTATTTACAATTACAGTTAGAATAAAAGTAGAATTCAAGAGTATAATTATACAATTTGTACATTTTATTTTTGTTACATCATTTTATTGAAAATGCAATCCTAATGCAGTCATAATTACATAGAAAAACGTTTTGTAAGTCTATATCCTAGTAATTGGTCATAGTAAGGTTCCGGTCAAAGCATTAAGTACATGTGACGAACTAACACTTGCAGCATCTCCTTTCATCATCATCATGCTTCTGTCCGAAGACAGGTTTTAACTGAATCGCTGCCTCCATTTCTCTCTCTCCCTAGAAGCCTCTTTTATACCTCTATAAGTAGTATATCCCTGCTTTATATTATCTAATATTCCTATTCTTTTTCTCCCTCTTCCTCTTTTTCCACTAATTTTTCCTTCTAAGATCGTCCTTTGTAAACACTGTCTTCTCAATATGTGCCCTATCCAATTTGCTTTTCTTTTCCTGATTGTTTTTATTAGCATCCTATCTTCTCCCACCATTTCTAATACTTCTTCGTTTCTCTTCCTCTCTGTCCATTTCACTTTCATCATTCTTCTCCATACCCACATCTCAAAACTTTCTAAATATTTTTCCTCCTTTCTCCTTATCGTCCACGTCTCTGCACCATAAAGAGCTATGCTCCATATGTAGCATTTTGCTAATTTCTTCCTTGTTTCTAGATTTATTTTCTTGCTTGTGAGAAGTTCCTTCTTATCGTTAAATGCTGCTTTTGCCATTGCAATCCTACTTCTGATGTCCTGTGTACTACTTCCATCCTGTGCTAAAATACTGCCGAGATATTTGAAACTTCTTACTTGTTCCAATTTTTGGCCATTTACCATTATATTTAATTCTTTATGTTCCTTTGAAACCACCATGACTTTCGTTTTTTCTGTATTGATCTTCATTCCATATTGTTGGCCAACCTCAACTAGTCTGTCTGTCATCCTCTGAAGCTCTTTCTCGCCTTCTGCTATTAAGCCTTGATCATCTGCGTATTTAATGGTGGTAATACTTTCACCTCCTATCTTAAATCCTTTCTCTTCCATCAACGCTTCTTCTGTTATTGTTTCTGCATACATATTAAATATCGCTGGTGAAATAGGACAACCCTGCCTCACTCCCCTCCCTATTGAAGTACTTTCTGTTTCTTCTCCTTCAACCCTGACTCTAATCTTTTGATCAAAGTAAAGGTTTTTAAGCAGTCTTTTATCTTTCCAATCTATTCCTATTTTGTTTAAAATACCCAGCATCTTATCCCATTTCACTCGGTCAAAAGCTTTCTCCCAATCTACAAAACAAAAATACATATCTTTATTGACTTCTAGCGCTCTTTCTATCATCATCCTCATACATCCTATAGCATCTCTAGTCCCCCTTCCTCTTCTAAAACCAAACTGATTATCTTGCAGCTCCTTTTCTATTTTACATTCAATTCTTTTGGTTATTATTCTGGTTAGAACTTTAGCTGTATGAGAAATTAAACTAATAGTTCTGTAATCCTTACAACATTTTGCATTGTTCTTTTTCTCCAGTGGTACCATCACAACATCTAAAAAATCTTCAGGCCATACACCAGTATCATATACTTGGTTAAAAAATTTTGTGAGTTGCTTAACTGCTTTAGACCCCAAAACCTTAAGAACGTCCACGGGTATATCATCACTCCCAACAGCCTTTCTTCTTTTCATGTCATCAATTGCTCTTTTAACTTCAGACTCGAGAATACTTGGTCCTAGCTGATCTTCTTCCACATCCTCTTCTTCATTTAATTCAATATTTCTTGGCTTTCCTTCTTTGTCATACAGAACCTCAATGTATTCTTTCCAGACATTCTTTACATTGTCTGGCTCCGATACTATTTTACCACTTTTGTTCATGATTCCTTTACGTCCTATCTTTCTTGCTTTTTTCTTGAATAGTTCCCTTGCTTTGCTATACATGAGGTCTGTTCTACAAATTCTTTCACATTCAACAATCTCCTCGCATTTCTCATTTATCCACTGTTCTCTGGCTTTATCTGTTTCCCTTCTTAAAGCATTATTTAACTCCTTGTACTTTCTTTGGCCTTCTTCAATGTTTATGTTCTTCCACTTTCTCCGCTCTTCCATTTTTTGCAGCATGGCTGCTGTGATCCAGGGTTTTTTGTTTCTTTCACCCGTTATCTTTCCTACCTTCTTTTCCATTACATCTTTAATGTTGCTATGGATGTATCTCCACTCCTCATCTACATTCTTCCTATTTTCTTCATCTCTCTCCCCCAACCTTTCCTCCAGCTCAGTCATGATAGCCTCCTTGTTTTTAAGGAGTTCCTCTAAGTTCCATTTCTTGTTAACTCTTACGTTTCTCTTAACGCTCTTCAGTCTACATTGTATATTTGCCACCAAAAGGTTGTGGTCAGAATCGATATCTGCCCCTGGTAGTGTTTTCACATTTTTAATGCTATTTCTAAATCTTTCATTGACTAGTATGTAATCTATCTGGTATCGTCTCTGGTCTCCTGGGCTTCTCCATGTGTAAAGTCTCCGCTGGTGATGCTTAAACCATGTATTAGTTACAATTAATCTATTTCTATGGCAGAATTCCACAAGTTTATCCCCTCTTTCATTTCTCTTCCCTAGCCCATATTTTCCCACTATGTTATCTTCCTGTCCCTCTCCGACTACACTGTTCCAATCTCCCATTACTATGGTGGTGATCCTTCCTTTTCCCTCCTCCTCCAATATCTCCATAATCTGTTCATACATTTCATCTACTTCGTCGTCGCCAGCATTAGTCGTTGGCATATACACTTGAATTATAAGCATTTCCACTGGCTCCATCTGAAGTTTTACGGCTATTAATCTATCATTAACTGTCACTACCTTGCTAATTCTTTCAGCTATCTCTTTTCTCATTATAATCCCCACTCCCCTTTCCTTTTTCTCCCCTCCTGAGTAAATAATCTTAAATTCGTCTGAATTTATCTCGCCTTCTCCTTCCCACCGAACTTCACTAAGACCTACTATACCTACATTATTCCTTCTCATTTCCCTTTTTATGTTCTCTAGTTTACCCCCTGAATTCATAGTCCTAACATTCCATGTGCCTATTCTTAATTTCTCACCACTTGCTTTCCTATTAATGTTAAATTTCCTCTGTGCATCCCCTAGGGTAGTCCCCACCCGGAGATCCGATTGGGGGACTATTTTACCTCCGGAATATTTTACCCCAGAAAGATCCATAGAGGTATTTCAGCTTTTCAGCCTATCATGGGAAATATAATGAGGTAGTTTCCCCTTGCTTTCCTCATCGCAGTTTCACAGAGTGATTACCCATCTGTAGCTGTTCAGATCCACATGATCACCACCTACAGAGGTACTGTGCAAGCTGCTGCCCTTGCACAGGGGGATGTAAAACCCCCAAGACTGCTTCTTAGTCTGACTCTTCCCCTCAGACCTTTCCGGCTTGGATGGTCCTACCAGGAGAATTATCTCCCGCCGGCATAGCTCTTTGGTTCGTAAGAGTACACAAACCCTCCCACATCTGTAAGGTTATGCAGTCCTTAGGGAGGGCCTTTATCATATTTCAAAGGTCCAGCTATAATAATTATACTGATTTGTAAAGTGGTAGTAGCCTACAATGCCTACAAGGACACCTAAACACATAGCACAACATGTGCTGCCCTTATCAGGACAGCTGTGAAACACGTAGTGATGCGTTTCCATATGTGTATGGAAAATACGTACTGATATGTGCCCCGACTTCAATGGTTGGGTGGTGAAACAGATAGTACTATGTTTCCTGATGATAAAGTGTTAAGATGAATGCTACCCAACCCAACCTGATGGGGAGAACACAGTGAACATGAGGAGGAACTAAAAACACTTCACCTAACTTATCCAACCTGGTGGGGCCAAATACAATGCTCCCTCATGTTCAAATTTCCCTCCTCTGGTCTATCCAAATTCCTATGAGGTAGTAGTTCTGTTTTTTGTCCCTGTCAGCACTGGCATTGCTGTTGTGACCTTCTCCCGGTTAGTGCAAAAGTACCAGATATTTATATATTTAAATTATGTATAAAATTATAGATCGTGTTTCAATTACTAAAAATACTTCCCAACTCTATTTTTATGTTAAATACCACCAGACACGGACCAAATTGGCTCGCTCCCAGGGCAGCCTGCCTTCATTATCTCAAAGGACTTCAACTTCTGAAGCCATTCCTCCGCCTTCCTTGTCATCTTCTTCAACAGTCTTGTCACATCGTGCATCAACATTACCACGACTGCGACACCACCACCGATCAGAGGGTTCAACATCAACGCAAGCGACACCAAGCAAGGGATCTCGGCAACTAACCTTGGAGGTCAACACGTCTATACCAAGCACTTCTCCCTCCATTGCATCCTCTTCCCACCATTCCCTTGCATCCACCATTCCACCACCTTCGATCGGCACACCTTCAACTACCACAACTTCCTCCAGATCACCAAGGCGTACAAGTTGTTGGCCTCCGAAAGGAAATAACACTGGGATGCCTGCATCATCATCAAAAACCACAACTCCAGCATCTTCGACTTCTGGAGGGAGCAACAATGGAGGCAAAGAGACTGAGAAAATGCAAGTGAACTCAAAAGTGGTGTCACCTCCATCCGGAAGCAAGGGTTCCATTTTGACGTTACAGGTTTCCAGTAGGTCAACTCCTGGTTCCAATTACTCCTTGTCATTCAATGGAAGTGGACCTAGTGCTCTACCGTCACTTCCTAGTTTCAGCAGTCACTTTGGCACTACAACAACAACGACAATGACAACATCCGCCACGGTTACCTCTCCAGGAGAGCACCAATTAAATGGAATTGACAACAGAGGAATTAAAAGCAGGACAGAGGTCTCAGTGGAAGCCCGACAACAATTTACAGGACCTGGCTTGGAGGGTGCTAGGGTTGCTACTTCACCTGTAAAATCCATGGTACGTGTCGAAGGAGAAGGGCGCCACTTGGTGGTCTTGAACAACATTGGAGGAGTGCCAAAGGAAGCAGAAAAGGTAATAAAAACCTCCCCTTCCAATTCATCAACAGAAGCAGAAAGGATGAAAGAAAAGCAGCCAATCCTCAATAAAATCATACCGAAGAAAGGACTCGAAAAAATGAGCGATGAAGAAGATAAAAAGAACGATGAGGAAAGATTAATAGTTTCAAATGTCAACGGAGAAGAATTAATCAGCAAGGACAAATCTCCGAGTGAAGTCAGTACGTTAGATGGTAGTGGCTCATCAGACACATCGGTAGGCACGGGGCCTTTTGAGAATGGGCTGACATTGCTGGAATTTAAGTCTTTGGCAGCACAGAGAATACTGAAGGGTTTAAGTGCAAATAGCATTGACACTCTTGTAGAAGTAAATATGGCAGCTGCAGCTCGCAAAGAGGATGGAAGCGATGCCCTAGCACCTCAACCTATGGGCACTAAATATGATGTCACCGTGCATACAGATTTTGGGATGGTTTGAATAAACGAATCCATGCTGCCTCAGTGCGCATCACTTAAATAAATTTATCCAAAAATAGAAGCGTTGAATGTTGTTTTGTCAATAACATAGAGACCACACTTTAGGATATTATTGTCCAGCCATTTTCAAAACATCTGGAATTAACAGGTTCTATATCAATCAGTTATTATATATATGAAAAATGTTTATATTTGTATATTGTAAAATAATTTCAAAAGATTTAACTTGCTTGTTTTGTTCGAGCTAATTGTTAGGAAAAAATTGTTCATGAATAATATCCCCCATATTTTACAGTTTTTGAATGCTGAAATGACTAGTAAAAGTTGAAATCTTTCATACGTAAGAAGTATTTTAAATAGGCATTTTTCAAATGGATCTAAAATTATTTATTTAAATTGATGGAAAATACAAATTGCTATATCAAATTTGACTGTATGGCCCTTCACTTTCTGGTATTCCATCTTTAAAAAAAGGTGACAAAATCAACTTTTAAGGCACCACAATTTTTATTTATTTTCTAAATAAAAATTGTGGCATTGTAAAAGTTAAATTTGTGATGTTTTTTGTTTTTTTTTAAATTCCTATATCATGAATACCAAATTCTGTTACAAAATTTTTCATAAATTGTTGTATATTAACAATTTTCAAGTAAATATTCTGCATTTCAAATTAGTGATATTCTCCATTTACTTTAAACAGAATCAATCAAATCCAAATCATAATGTCATATTTGATATTGTTTTACTTTTTAACTGCTTTTGAAACTTTCACAATTAACCCAACAATACAAAGTTATTATTTATGAAAAATTTGCATTCTCATTAGTGCCATTAATAAATGTTTACCTTTTATCTTAAGAATATTATTCTCCAATAATAACCCTGTATGAAATGAATTCCTATTCCAGTGATGATTTATTTCTTAATCTCTTTGGATCTTCAATATATCTTTTTACTAAATGAGCAGTAAAATAACAATTAAAATGTAACCATACAAATTAATGTTTTTTATGAGCCTTTTTTTAATTTTCCCTTAAATTTATACATTCAAATATAATTGCAGCTTTGTCATTGTGAAAAACTTATTCTTACTGAAAGACAAAAAGAGTATTCAATAAGTTTTTATTTACCCGAGCTGCAGCCACTTAAATCTACTTATTTTCTTATTGTTTGTAAGAAAATAATGTTAGAGCAAAGGTGACATCAAAAGGCCAAAAGAAAAAGTTCTTGTATTTTTCAAGTTATGCTTGCAGCAACGTGCTATGAATATTTTAAATAAAAATGTTTGTGATTGTTGTTTAAAATGTCATGATTATTAAATCCACTTGAATGAAATATTTTTGTATATATTGCATCATGTATGAATTATTTAAATATAAATAAAAACTTCTGAAAGTTGAGTTATAACGAACATGAGTAATATTTAAGATATAAGAAAAAAGTTTTATTATTACATGAAAAGTGAAAATAAATTTAAAGTGAGAATTTTGGCTGTTATAGAACAGGTAAGGTTTTAAATAATCTAGGGTTTTTCAAATTGCCAATCACAAACAACTTGCGTTTCTCACTTCTGTACATATTGATGCAAACAAAAATTGAAATCCAACCGTGAGTTACTAAAGATTTCATCCAGTGAAAAGTACGAAAATTAAAGGCAGCTGCGAATTGAGTAAATTACTTATCATTTTATGTTGTAAATCTACATCAGTTTTAATGATGTTTAATATATGGCAGATCGTTATTCTTTTTTGGCTGTGTAATAGAAATTACTTAAAGAAAATTATAGGTTATTTTAAAGGGGTCTAAAAATATATATTATAGGATGATATAATAATTTATTATGTTTGGAGTTAGAAATTCACAAGCAAATTGGACAAATTTAGAAAAGACATTCTTGAAATTTCTTGGGTTATGTGCACTTAATGGGTCTATGCTAAGAAAATGAATTGCTTAAGTAAAATCACTGTAAGAATAGTGCACTAGTTAATTTATATGTATGCTAACAATATGTTTTCTTTATTTTTTTATTTGTAGACAATGTAGAAGGATTTTCCTTAGCTGATTAGATGCAAACCTTATTTCCATTGTCTGTGAATTCATGTGGAACTCTGTAAGACGGTGTGCAGCATCTCAATTTATCGGAATTAGCAGCTGAACTCGAGTCGGTTGATGTAAATTGCCTACACTCTAAGAGCAAACAGAGTTTGTCCCAGTTTGTAATTATTGCTTTCTTGGAAGCTTGCCCTTCTAATTGCTATCTCCAATCTTATGAGGACCAGCATGCTGTGATGATATTTCTTTCATATAGTGCTACTGGCCTTCACTTCCATTGGCGTGTCTAGAAAATAGTGAAGGGGGTTTAAAATTCAAAACTCAATTTCAAAAAAGTTAATCATCAAGGAAGTCCATAGAGACTGAAAAAATTAAAAGTGAAAGAGATGTGTGTGGTGTGCATTACTACAGTCAATTGTTAGTTCTTCATTTGCGGATTTCATAAAAATGGCCAGGACTTAGATCTGTCCTCTCTTCCCGCACTGTGTATGTGGAAACGTTTCTCTACCCAGTTCAGAAAACATCGACGCATGCATGATTCAAGTGGTAAACTTAACCAGAAGAAAACCCTCGCCCTCTTTTTTAATGTACGACCGGTTTTAGCTGTTACAGCATCATCAGGTAATGACTCTGTAACAGGCAAAACTGGCAGTATATTAAAATTGTTATTGTAAATTTGCAAGTTTCTTTTTCATTTAAATTTTAAAGTAAGGGATTTTTTCTGTGATGCCTCTATGAGGACATTTGTGTTGGAGGTTTACTACTTAGTTAGCCCCCCTTTACAGTAAATACACCAATTCGAAAATGGAGAATCAGGCTGACTTGATAGCTTATTTGGTTAAAGCATCTATCTGGCAAGTGGGGAGACTAGGGTTTGATTCCCAGTCAAGTACAGAATTTTTCTCCTAAAATGTCAAAATTAGTTTCAGCTTTATGCGAACATGCTTCATATGTAATTTCAACATTTTTGTAACTTGATGATGCTGTAACAGGTGTAACGTCGTATATTAGAATTGTTAGTGGAAATTTACAAGTTTCTTTTTATTTAAATGGAATCTTTCCACAAAGTGGAGCCTTCCCAAGTGGACTTTGTTAAATATCATTCAGAAACTCCTTAGAGTGCATTTAGACAAGGCGACAAAAGTTGATCAATTAGAGCAGTTGAACAGTGCCAGCTATCTCACGGCAGCATGTTGATCAACTTTGAGGTGTCATAGTTGCTCAACTTGGTCCTGTCTACACATTCAATTTAGTTGCTCAACATAATGGACCCAGAAGGGTCCATTTCAGTCTGTGTAAGTTTAATGCTAATCACCAAAAAACTTACAGATAAAAAAGAAGAGTCATTTTAAAAAGAGACCAGTGTTGTATGCTGACAGATGTATCATTGCAAGGAAGCATGTTCGAAAATTTTTCTTGGATGTCTAAAAGTGATTTCGAATTACTGTTGAGAAAAATTGTTCCTTTTATAAGTAATAATGATACTACAATGCAAGAGGCTACTCCTGCTGAGATTCGATTGGCAGTCACATTGAGGTTTTTGGCAACTGGGGACTCATACCATAGCCTAATGTATTCATTCCAAATATCAGTTTCATCTATTTCTAATATCATTACTGAAGTCTGCAGAAGCTTGATTACAGTATTAAAGGAGCATATAAAGGTAAGAAAAGTATTAAATTGCTATTTGCTTGTAAATGTACAGCATAGGAAAAGATTAACATTTGCAATTCTTATTGTTGCAGTTGCCTTCAAGCGAGGATGAATGGATGGATGTGGCTACGAAGTTCAATGACCAATGGAACTTTCCTCATTGTGCCCTCGATGGTAAACATGTCCTAATGCAATGCCCAAAGAACAGTGGAAGCTTATTTTATAATTACAAAAATCAATTTAGTATTGTATTGTTTGCTTTGGTGGATGCTGATTACTGTTTCCAGTATTTGCTCGTTAGGTGCCAAGGTGGAATTTCAGATGGTGGAGTTCTTGGGAATATGAAGTTTCATGATGCGTTAATCAATAACCAACTAAACCTACCACCACCTGCACCACTTCAAGGCATGTTACAGCCTGTGCCGTACGTGATAGTAGCTGGTGACACGTTCCCACTAACGGAGAATATAATGAAACCTTTTCCAGGAGTAGCTCTAAAAGGTTCACCCAAAAGAACCTGAAAATGTGTATTTCCATTGAAATCTCAAAATCGATTTTTTTTCATGAAAACAATACTTTCCCCTATACTATGTATGGAGAAAGTTAAAATTAATATGTGTGAATAATTATTGGGATTCCACTAGTTGTTTTGTTGTCTTTTATCCAATACAATGCTTAAATTATCTTAAAATGGATTTGTACGTAATATAGAACATGTCAAATTTTATGAAAATATCCAGTAAAAAGTTAAATAATCAATAGTAGTTCTAGCGAATATTGTTGATAGCAATACTTAAAGAATTTACAAAATTGTGATTATATGAAACACGCTGTAATAGCAACAGGAAAATATTCACTTATGACCTATAGATTCATTGTAGTTCCGTTGGTGCAAAACATCAGCTGATTCCTGCTCATTCTCAAATATAGGAATATTCAAAAGAATTATTAAGAGCAAAGTTTATCTTAAGGTGCATTTAGATGGGGCAACTTTTTGTTCAATGTCACCTGGCATCCTGAGCTGCCTGAGAGTGGAGCTATGTTGTTCAGTGTTGATCAATGTTGCTTGGACATGAACATGTTGCTTGGTGTTGTCGCTACCCCCTTCCACGGAGTTGAATGCATGTTGACAAGACTCCCACCACTGTTGGGAATCCCTGGGAATCTCCGAGCAACTTTGAACCCCAGTCTGTTGACAACACTGAAGTTGAGTTTATCTATTATAATGGCATTTGCTCTATGTATGCTCGATTTTTGCTCAACTTTTAATCTAAATTTTACAGGATTTTTCTCATTTTTCTTTGATTTTTTATTCAATTTTTGCTCGATTTTTACTTTATATCTGCTCGATTTCTTCTCAATTTTTGTTCAGTTTTCCTCTATTTTTGCTTTATTTATGCTCGATTTTCATCAGATCCTTTGCTCGACTTTTTTATTTGATCGATTCATTTCTCAGAGAACAAGGTCGGGGCTAGTGCAATGAGTGGGCAGTTCCAAGAAGTACAAGCACATATCAAAAACAATCCCCCTCATTATATCTTCACTGTAGCTCACACGGCTTAAACCTAGCGATTTCAGATTCTTGCAATTGCGAATAATAGGTAAAATATATAAATTTTTTCATACTCCGTTGAGGCAAAATGTATTAATAAGAAACATTCATAAATACTGTCCTCTTTCCATTAAACGAAAATTATCATATTTTTTTGGCATATAAGACGCATCCAGGTATAAGACGAACCCCGGTTTTTTAGAAGATTTTTCAGGAACAAAATATTTTGTTTCACCAAGGGCCAAGTTGTGTATAATTTTCAGCCGTGATTAAGTCCGTATTCGTCAACATTTACAGAAAATATTACCGCGTGATAACAGTTAAATATAACGTTTTAGATAAACTTAATTCGTAAAATAAATGGGATGATCTAAAACATAAATAATTCCTTCTAGACTTGTATAGCTAAATGTGCCCTAGGTGAACTCGGCAGTCGTATTAATTAAAGATGTCGGAGTGCGCCGCACGTATAGATACCCTTTACCAAATGTTCTTAGGTACTAAAACTTAAATGCAACATGATATTTTTATCATCATCATTGGTAGTCTGTCCGTAGACATGTCCGTGATTATTCATGGTTAAACCTGGTTCTCCATATACACCTATTTTCCACTGTCCTCTTCATATCTCGATAACTCTCTTTCCCTTTCAAATCGTCTATCAGCTGAATCCTTTTCCTACCTCTTTCCCTTTTTTCAACTAGTTTTCTTCTAACACGTCTTTAATCATAATCATTTTAATATAATGGGATATATAATAAATGGAATGCATATCTAATAATGATATGTACGCTTAACTAATCCTATTTCTTCTGCAACTTTTATTGCCTCGTACATAACGATTCTGATCGATACAGCAATACCAAACTTACTCCTTTAGTTGTGGCCATTTAAAACCAACCTTATGAAGACTATATTTCTCTTATCCAATCCTTTCCTCGATTTCTCCATTCACGGATAATTTTTTCTGTGAGAGGTGGACCGAAATGACGTGCTGCTGCTTGGTTTCCGAGAGTTTTTGCGTATTGAATCACCTGAGCTTATAGGTAATAGTGTAGGCATATCTTTTTATTCTTATAGCCATTGCGATCTTAATACACGTAACATTGTCTATCCTAGATATGTATAACATATTTATGACATCTACAAGAATTCTACTGTCCCGTGGCATTAATCGTGCAATTCAACGGGCTAAAATATCCCAAACGCGCCAAAATTGTAATCACTGTTAGCGGACGTATTGAAGCGCAACAATCAAAATGCATCATTGAAATTCACGTTGCATTAGGTATTACTCTATATATTAACAAAATTTTCACTATTAAATATTAAGAATGTATTTTGTTTTTGCGACGAATGGTTGCCAATTATTCCATTTTTGGATGTGTTCATTATTGTAAATATTGAGAATAATCGCCGGTTGAGGCGAATTCTAAGCATTCGAATGCTCAATGAAGTTAATACTGGCATCTACTCTAGGCTTTGTGAGGTGTTTTATGTAGGAAAATTTTTCTGTGACATTCTTTGCGAAGCGCGTGGGTGTTGGTTCAAGAATACCCAAAAATGTTTATTATTGTAAAAATTTATCATAGTATTTTCTAAGTTTTCAAATACCTAATTAATATCTTATACCTTCAAGTTTTTAAAGATATTTGTTCTTTTAAGATATTTCGCATTTTCTTTACATTTGGCATTTTGAAATATTATCATCATTCATACATATATACGGTCTAGGAAGTGTTATTTTAAGCTTTTCTTTTCGTCAAGCTACTCCATCACCGCGATTGTGAATCACTTGGAATTCCAAGAAAAAGCTAACAGATATGCCAGATATCCAGCACCTGAAATGCTGCTGTACATATTGTAAGGAGCAAGATGATCCAAACGGAACTTATGATGCCTACATTCCACATAATTATATTAAATTAAATGTGGCGCAGAAATTATTTATATTGGCTTTAATAATACTCACCGCGGATGAGTTGCCCCTTGTATTATCATATTTCATAATTTAGCTTTATAAAATATTAAAAATACATTCGAACAGAATATAAAATTGATCACGCGTGTTTGTGTGGCAAAAATAACGCGTGTATGAACTATACTATACCGAGTACGAGTCAAACAATAGTCGTTAGAATGGGAACACTCGTAATGAGTGATAAAAACTTCAAAATTCGAAGAAATAGGATCGATAAGCAAAATATACGGTACGACTTATAATCAACATTGCGTTCCTCAGAGAACAGAACAAATCTCGCTCCGATTCTAAGATATTTTAATTAGAAAATTACTCTGCACGATGAGTTTGAGATTTTTCATATAAATCAAATGGGAAGAATAGTTCTTGGGTATCAAGAGATATTCACAAAGTGTCGTGAAAATCGGTCTATTGGTTCAAATGTCAATTTGGGAAAAGACAGGCAGACACAACGACCAAACTATAAGCCCGTTTTCCTTCTGGAAAGTAGGCTAAAAATAAAATTTAAATTGAAAGGTAGGATGTACATCATAGTCACCAATCGAGAGAGGGAGGGGGAGGGAGAGAGAGAGAGCGAAAGGGCTCTCCTGAAGGCGGCGAGGGGCCGCCGTGCGGGTTAATTACGTGTGCAGGTGGAGGGGAGCCGTAACGAGGGCAGAGGAAGACCAAGAGAGAGCACAAACTACCAATTTGATACGATAGGCGAGACAGAAATCGCACAATGGCGGATTTGATGAGAGTCAAAATTAATAAATGCCCCAGCGCCCTTAGGAAGTTTTCCTTGTTCGCCTCTCGAGAGTTGATTGCGACCAGGAAACGTCATTGATAAGAGATTCCTAATGGTGATTGGTCCTCTTATCAAGGCAATTTTATGTGTGATGCCGCTGCTACTGTACCTAATCAGTTCGTTCTTCATTAACTTCAGTTGGTACATCATCTTTTATATATATATATATATATATATATATATATATATATATATATATATATATATATATATATATATATATATATATATATATATATTCGCCCTTTACCTTACCCCACTCCCTCCTTATTGGCTATCCACCTTTCCCCACTCCCCGCTTCCTGCAATCATCAACCTTCTCACATCACCCTGCCATTCCCCGCCCAGTGTGTCACTTTCAGTTACTCTATCTCCATCGCTGAAGAAGGGCATTTGCCCGAAAAGCTTACGTGGGTTTTTCTTGTGTGCGTGTTTTCTGTCTCTTCGACGCCCCCAGCAGCCTGCCAACTTGGTAAGTGTCCGCTGGGCTTCCTTCAACACTTCATATATATATATATATATATATATATATATATATATATATATATATATATATATATATATATATATATATATATATAATATATATATATATATATATATATATAATATATATATATATATATATATATATGTTTCGCCAAATCCGTGAAGAGGGCAGCTTTAACCGGAAGATAAAATCGATCGCCAGACTGACGGACAGACGGAGAAGAATATAAATTATTTTACTGTAATCTACTCGTTAAGACAAACAACTTTTGCATTAAAATATTTCTTCTATCTTTTCTAGGTTCCGAGATAGAGAGCGTGATACACGGCAGAGATACGGACGGAGAAGAATAGCAATAGTAACTTGTTTTAATTTATTCAGTATTTTAAGTGTTTGTCCAATTCATGAAATAGAATTACCTTTGCCCAATTCACGAATGAACTAGGCACTAAATTTGCCTATTTAACGAAATGGATAAAGGTTTTTCCCATTACACGAATTAAGGCGTTGCATATATATATATATATATATATATATATATATATATATATATATATATATATATAAACTAAAGGAAAAGAAAAGGTAGTGATGAGGGTGGCAACAAGGTGTTGAGGGAAGCCCAGCGGACACTCACCAAGTTGAGGACCAAGCTGGCAGGCTATATATATATATATATATATATATATATATATATATATATATATATATAAGATGGAGGCGGGTAAGAGTACGCACGTAGGATTTCTTGGGTCATAAAAAATTTTCCGTAACTGATTTTCAAATACTACATAGTAATAGAAATATTATCGAAGAACCATTAGAGTAAGTGGAACAATTTAGAATTCAATAGTTTCATTGCGACACGCATTGTTTTGCAAACTTTTGAAATGCGCCCTATGCGGGTAAGAGCACGCAAAACGTCGGGTAAGAGTGCGCATGTATCACGGTTTTACTTTTAATTTATTTTTAATAAAAGAGTGATTGTACATTATAAGTAAATGCAATTTAGATGTTTCAATCAACACACTGCGCTTGACAAAGTTAAAGAATACTCGACAACGTGCAGTAAGACCATTGTTTTTAACAATAATCATAAATGAATTCTCCATGTCCTTCATAGGATGTACAAATTTTCGTGTTTTTCGCCTGTTTTTTCTCGGCTCTTTCTTGTTTTTTTCTCGGCTCTTTCTTGTTTTTTCTCGGCTCTTTCTTGTTTTTTTCTCGGCTCTTTCTCCCGCTCTTTCTTGTTTTTAGCGCTCATCTTCCTATTTTTCATTTTTCTCCAATATCGCATTCCTGTAGGGAGATACAGATAATATTTCTGATTTATGACCCTCAATCGTTCTCTTTTTCGCCTTTGGCTTTTTGGGAGAAGGTAAATAGAAGAAACTGGTACTTTTGCGTGTGAGGAACTGCCTTCATGTTGTACTGCGTCCGTTTCCTCATCTACTCTTCTGACCGAGGGCCCTTCTCTTTCTCCTTCTTCCTCCTCTAACTCTTCCTCGTGTCTTTCTTCAGCTTGCGATTGACCAATGTCTTCAGCAACTGGCAATTCAACGTGAGTGGAGAGGAAACATTTTTCAAAGCAGTTCCTTAGATTGGTGAAAAATCCTTTCGCTTGAACTCTGTTAAAACCTATGGCTCTGCATAAGCTGCGCTGTTCTGGACAGCGAAGGGCAAGACTTTGGATTTTAGGAAAATTGTAGACCCGTCCTTTCCCACTTGCTTTAACTCATCATTAAAAAGATTTTCCAGTTCATAGTCAGATGCATGGTCGTAAGCCAGTTTCATTAGGTCTTTCTAGTGATGCCATAAAATCTGGCATCCAAGTCTTGGACGTGTTTTGACATATTCCCTTTATTATGGAGATCTAAAAGAGTAATATAATTCCACAGCATACCAGTTGAGCCTTCCATGGATTGTTAATGTTAGAAGAAATTCGATAATAATAATAATGACATTATTCACGACAGTTTTCGCAGGTCGGGTAAGAGGACGCACATTTGAAGTCGGCGCGTACTCTTACCCTCCACCGAGACTGTTAAATATTTCTCACACAAGGTGACAGCAGGTTCCTCACTAAACAACGAAAACAGTAGCACTACAGATTAAAATAACAATACCCTGCATTGATACAAAAGTAATTTGATTAACTTCATTCGAGAAGGCACACAGCCTTATCTTACGAAGTCGGAATATCAAAATGTACTTTTTTACCTGTCAAATTCATATAAATTCGCGGAGGCACTAACGGACTCATCCAAAGCACTTGTCTACTAAAGCCTTATGACTAGACCGCGGATCTTTAGGTAAAAACCTATTTATTTCCTGAGTGGATATCTGAATATACAATTGTATATATACGTTTCATGAATAATAAACCCCGAAAACGTATATTTTATAGTGCCTAAAAATGCCTATTTTGACATTAATGCCTAAAAATGCCTATTTCGACGTTAATGCTTATTTTTTCCATTTTGATGCAAAAAAGCCTAAAAAGGGCTAATTTTGTAGAAAAAATCGACAATAAAAGCAGATTTTGGTACTAGTCATATTTTTTTAAACTGGCTGTACAATGTTCAGTTGATGGTTGGGAATATGTCCTTCACACCACGGTCATGATCAGGTGGCGAACACCAGATCAGACCTGTCACGCATCCGGCGGTGCTATTCTGTTTCCCTGTGTCGCGCGATGCGACAATGGAACAATGGGTTTAATATGATGTTGCGTTAATTTCTCGTCGTTACATTGTCATATTGTGTGACACGGGAAAACGAGAATAACCCTGCAGTCCATCTCCAGACCGCAGAGGGTGAAAGTGAGAAGTGTGAACGTGAAAATTGTGAAAGTGCAATGCGTAAAGTAGCAGGTTCGAAAGCTTATTTAATACATCAGTGGCTACAAGAGTTTCCGTACTTCACAACGGATGGAAAAATTATCTTCTGTCAAGCATGCAACAAGGAGGTAAGTACATTATAATGCTGGCTTGCAACGAATTATTGGCCGTGAATTACTTGTCATCTTTGAGGCAAAAACCATTACATTTTTTGTTTATACGAGCCATTTTGTGGTAACTATAGACGTGGTTATTCAAAATGTTCAGTAATCCAGCTGCGGACCTTCGTATCTCTAAAGTGAATTTTAAATTTTTGCCCCATTTCCATATTTATTAGATTATTTCCGTATTTTTACGGTTAATTATTTCTTCATAATTTTTCTTTATAGGTTTCGAGTTATAAAAAAGCCCACCTAACTCAGCATGTCCAAGGAGTGCTACATAAGGCAAATGTTGAACGCAAATCGAAGATGAAACAAACGCTTTTAACAAAAACTTCTGAGGGATCCAGCAAGAATAATCAGTTTTTTGCAGATTTGTGTCATGCAATTGTGGCAGCCAACATTCCATTCAGAACACTAGAAAATCCAACATTCAAGGGGTTCCTAGAACTGCCATCAGTCGGTACCTTCCGAGTCAACGCTAGGCAAGAATTACGTGCAACCCACGTACGATGATGCAATGTGCAGGATACGGGAGGACATTGGAGATTCACATATTTGGATAGCAGTCAACGAAACCACTGACGCTCTCAACAGACACATGGCCAACTTGGTTGTTGGGAAATTTGACCCAGATGTGCCATCCAGAGCCAACCTCATCTACACGAAGCAACTTGCCAAAACAAATCAGGAAACAATAGCACACTCTGTGAACAATGGACTGAAAGTGCTGTATCCCAACAATCTAGACGAAGAGAAAGCGCTGCTCCTATGCACAGATGCTGCGTCGTACATAGTTGCTGCCATGCAGTTGCTCAAGGTGTTCTATCTCTCCCTTGTGCATGTGACATGCCTTTCCCGTGGTTTGAACCGCGTAGCAGAGCAAATAAGACTGGAAATCTCCAAGGTGAACAAATTGATCTCCACCGTGAAGAAGGTCTTCGTCAAGGCACCAACAAGAAAACAGGCTTTTTTGAGAAAAACTGCCCGATGTCCCTCTGCCACCTGAGTCTGTGCTCACCCGCTGGGTGAAAGCAGCTGAATATTACAGTGAGCATACCCTTCATGTCAAGGAAGTTGTGACAAATCTAGCCGAGGATACTGCCTGTGTCACTTCGGCGAAAATGTTGCTGGATGATCCCTCCATTCCCAAGGATTTGGTGTATATTAGATCCCACTATACATCCCTTGTGTGGATTATTGCTGAATTGGAGGGCTCAGGAAAACCCATCTACGAAAATACTGCTTTGCTGAATGAAGTGAAACAATAAATCAAGGAAGCGCCAGGTGAAGTGGGGGAAAAGTAAGAGCCAAACTAGAAAAAATGCTACAAAAGAACTCAGGTCTGCAGAGCCTATGTACAGCAGCAGATATACTGGCAGGAAAATCCAGTGAAGTTGAGTGAAAAATTCCATTTCAACATGTACCTAAGTTGAAGCTCGCCCCCGTCACATCAGTTGATATCGAACGTTTTTTTTCTGCTTACAAGATGATATTAACCGGCAAATGCCATAGTTTTGTGGTAGAAAACTTAGAAAAGGTGCTTGTCATTTGCTGTGAGGCCAACTACGGGAAATTTGTGGAATAAACACAAATAGGTGACAAATTCATTACGGGAATTTCGAATGAAACAGTTTGTCAAACATTCTGCATAGTACTTAAATATATACTTGAATAGTGTTTTCAGTCAGTATTACTATATGTAATGTAGATATTATTTTCTCTGTAACGCATGGTAAATTAACCATAAGAATAAGTTTCAATGCATAGTAGTAAAATATTTTTATGTTCTTTGAAAACACATCCGGCGACTTTATGTCATAACTTCGGGAACTTATGTCAGATGAACATGGGTCCGATTCTCATTTGTTACAGAGCTACGGGCAATTGAAATTATCTCGTACTTTGATTTGTACAACTTAATGGCTGAAAAAATGCATTGTTTAAATAATTATTCGTATACATTTTTAATTGTTGAAAAATGTATTATTTAAATAATCATTCGTATACATTGATACTTAATCCATTGTTAAGACGATGAGAAGCATGATGCTTGCACAACAGACGTGGACATAATTTGCAAGCTCGCAGGCAGCATGCCAGTAGAACGTAAGCTAGCGTTCAGTGTAGTGCGCTGTGACACGTGTGGTATCATTAGCTTTTAATAATGCCGTTTACATTTTCAAAGCAAGAGTATGTGGATATATACTTCGTGTACGGGTTTTGCGATGGAAACTCCGTTTCTGCCGGTTACGAATATCGACGACGATTTCCACAAAGAAGAACACCAGATCAACGTACTTTTATTCAAGTTCACTGACATTTACGGGAAAATGGCTCATTTCCGTGTGTGTCTTTGAGAGCTGAACGTCCAGTACAAGTTAACGTGGATGAGGAGGAAAACATTATTCAAATGGTTCAGCGAAGTCCACGTCTTAGTACACGAAGAATGTCTGCCCGCCTCAACGTTCCGCGAATGAGAGTCTGGCAAACATTACACGATGAGGGACTTGATCCATACCATATCCAGCAAGTTCAGAATCTTCAACCCGGGGATATGGCTAGGCGGCTTGAATTCTGTCGTTGGTTAAATGCACACCCCTGCCTGAACCGTTACATCTTGTTCACGGACAGTTTACTCGTGATGGAATAAACAACACGAGAAACTACGATTTATAGGCTCGCAAAAATCCTCACGGAACAGTTGAAAGCAACTTCCAACGCCATTTTTCTGTGAACGTGTGGTGTCATTGGGAACCAGCTAGTTGGACCGTACTTCTTCCCGCCACGTCTGACAGGTGCCATTTATGCTGATTTTTTGGAAAATGAAATTCTGGGTCTCTTAGAAGACATTTCTCTGCAAACACGACTTCAGATGTACTACCAGAATGACGGAGCACCCGCACCATTTTAGTAGGAACGCTGTATCTTAACAAGAAGTTCCCTAACCGTTGGATCGGTCGTGGCGGTTCGCAGGATTAGCCACCGAGGTCTCCGGATCTCACTCCGTTGGATTTCCATGTGTGGGGGGGGGGGGGCAAATGAAAAACATTGTGTATGAAGCCAAAGTCAGCACGAGGGAAGAACTTATTCAGCGAATTTTCGACGCTGCGAGGCGCGTTAATAACGCTGCAGCTCTTCGTGCTGTTTCACGTTCACTACTCAAACGGGTCAGATTGTGCATCCAAGCTGAAGGCGGCCATTTTGAACAATTGTTGCAACAATGGATTAAGTATCAATGTAAACGGATGATTATTTAAATAATACATTTTTCAACAATGAACAATGTATACGAATTATTATTTAAACGATACATTTTTTCAGCCATTAAGTTGTACAAATCAAAGTAAGAGATAATTTCAATTGCCCGTAGCTCTGTAACAAATGAGAATCGGAGCCATGTTCATCTGACATTTTTTACTCAAAATCACTTAAGAAATAAGTTCCCGAAGTTATGACATAAAGTCGCCGGACACCCTGTATTTCCATTAAAAGCATTCAAGGTCCCTTTAAAAATAATGAGGTCGTTGCCATAGTTTTTATATATTTCCATTGTTGAAAAGCACGTTTTTCCGATTTAAAGCAAATATTTACGCTAATTCGGTATTTGAATTATGTCTTACAAAATTAAGAAATCCGTTCTTTCAGCTAGATAATTCGTATACCAATTTTAAGTAATTTAAAAATGCATTTTTAGAAAGCCTTGCACTGAATCCCGTGATTTTCTTATTGGATATGGAAATGGGACATTGGGGTTAAAAAGACCCCTTTAAATATTAACTTTTTGTGATTTTTCGATTTTTCTCGTGGGTTGTGCCACTTATCCTACATACAAGCCAAATTTCAGATTTCCAGCCTTTCTAATAGTACCATAGATTTTTATGTCAGTCAGTGCGTGAGGCACAATAGCATTATTATTATAGATAAATAGAAATATAAAAAAGTACAGGATTTGCATAAGACAAGTGTAAGATTTCTTCATGTTCTGTACTGTATGAGACAAGTATTATACAAATATGAATCTTCCTCGCCGAATGGGAAACTTGTACTTATCCACCCTGTTACGCCCGAAATTCGGATTGAAATCGGAGCTGAGTTGTGATCCTCTTGCGGGGGTTACTCTGAAGCAGGGGTATGAAACTCTTATGGGAGAATAGATTCCCAGGTTCTACACGTAGTTCACTATGATGATACGGGATCTTCAATCAACAGAGTCTTAAAAATAGCATATATTAAAAAAAAACTCTGACGAAATGGTTCTGCGAAGTGTTATGTGAATGCATTTTGTGAGAATGCTTTTCTATTTTATTAACAGATACCTGCACTGGATAGATCTCCTAAGAAGGAAGGAAAGAAATTTCCCTCTTTTTTGTGTGCGAGAAGCATTTTGAGAGGAAATGTTTCTCATTTTTAGGTGTTAAGCCTCGCTTGCTTCACCTAGCTGTGCCATCCATTGCTCTGGTCGTGAATATAGTACGTGTCAGTTATTCACAAAATAAACCGTAATTTTAGATTGAGTAATTGAAATTTCTGTTTAAAACTTCTCTCATATATATAATCTTCCCATGCGAATTCTATATATATATAATTTTATTATGGTCCCAGCATTTTTCTCACCTTCATTTGTACTTCACTCTGTTCAGAGATAGTCATTCCACTCTAATCAAGATAAGTTGTCGTTATTTATACGTTTATTAACTTTATTTCTATTTCACTCGTTCGCCTTTATTATGTTTTTACATTGGTTTGCCGCAATTTCACAATCTTTTGCAGTGACGCTAACATCGGAAGTTTTCAAGTTCGTAATGTTACTGTTGAGATGCGCAGGGTTGAGTTCACTTTGGATGGGTTAGATTAGGTTCACGACAACTTTAACTATCGTTAGACATTTGTTATTCTGATGTTATTTTGCTGTTGGTACCTATGCTACAGTTACGTGTCTAAAGCTGCGGCGGCGCCGCTGAATCGTAATAACACTCGTATTCCGTTTTTGTTTACTTTTGCGCTGGCCAATCATCATCAAAGATCCTCGTAATCATGAAGAATTTTAGGAACATGTCAAGGTATTACACTATATTGATGTTTTACCAAGTATATTCCAGAAATACGATATTTTGTATATCTAATTTACTTTATAATACGTTTTTTCATCGCAAATGTTATTAGAAAATTGTGATTTTCCATCATAAAGAATTAGTTTTTTGAAGTTGTTGTACACCAATAAGTTCATAATAAATAATTATCTAAAGTAATTGTCACATACAGTATTAACTCGTTTAATACCCGCACACGGGTAATGCCCGCACCCATTTTTAGAGCTAAAAATCTGGAAAAAACTGTAATTCGTGTAATGTCCGCACTTCTAAAATTCTGATATTTACAGCAATATCCGTTGAGTAATATAACTGAAGCCGAATTTGATGATATAATTATGGCAACAAGCAAATATTTAAGAAATGACTTCAAAAAATTATTTCTTTATACTTTTTTAACGTACGTAAACATGTAAAATTCACATCCATTTCCATTATATTATACGGAGACAACTCAAAATCTTATTTTGGTGTCTAGCTCCTTGATCTCACCGAAATTTTCAATTTTGAGCCGCTGCGCATTCTCAAGTTATTTAATTTAAAATGAGTAATTTTAGCTAATTTTGCGAAATTACGCTAGATCAGTCATTATTCACCTAGAAACATCATTCACCTAGAAAAAGAGCGAATTTTACATAAATGGTTCATGCTCAAAATAAATCCCCGTGTCAAATCGCTCAGAGATCACACAATACCAAAAATAAACCGGTCACTAGACGCACTGCGACCGGTTACATAGAAGCATTTCTCATGTTTCTGTGGATAAAATGTATTGCTTACAGCTTTCAGAAAGCACAAACGAACAATTCCAAAAGCTATTTAGTGTCACATTTCCATCGCAAGATTGTTTTCTTTGCTTCTATTCAGAGTAATAAAAGTTATATTCTTTTAGGATTACGTAACGTAAAAGGAACCCAAAAGAATTCCCTTACGGTAAAATGTGATTTGAGCATGTCACGAATTAAAGGGCAATCTAACAGGATTCGTTTGTTTTTAATGAAATTAATATGCAATTCAGTTGTTTATTTCTCTTACATCACCTTTTATATGAGAATGAATGACCCTATTCTATTTACATGATTTATTTTTACTACTGACAGCTGACAAGGAATTTAAAAAAATACCTGATAAATTATTAAATTATTAAAAATACCTTGATTATAAATCGAGGAAATAAAATACACAGCACGTTGCGCCTACCGAAGAAAATGCATACTCATCTCATGCCAGGCACGCAGTGTTAGGGGGATTTTCAGGGTGGCCTACCCTCAAAAGTTGAAGGGGCAAATATCGTGTAATGTTCGCACCCCCGTTTTTGAACGGAACTTGTGGAGAAAAAAGTGCAGGTATTACACGAGTAAATACGGTACTTCGTTTCCTTGACTTTAAATTAACCCTTTAAAGATCAATGATTCCATTTGGGAACAGAATTTCAAAATTTGATAAAAAGTTGACTTTCGATTGTAGCGCGTTAATGTTAGCCATTTTCTTTACAAAATAGGTTAAAATAGTTTTATAAATGAAATTTAATATTTGTTGAGCTGTATAACTTATTTTTAAAATTTCCAATTTTCCATTTTCAACACTTTTTGATTCGGGCTATATATTTTTAATATATTGATTGTATCTTTTAACCACAAATACTTATGATTCAAATAGCTAAGTAAATTTGTCACCATTAGAAAAGAAATTTTGGCCACTCTGCGCATTATATACTGATTTAATACAATATATGCTCATGTGTTCCCATTTGGGAACATTGGACTGTTAGTGTAACTTTTACAATACATTCAGAACACAGCTCGATCACATTCCTCTTCCTTATATTCGTGTATGTTTGCGGTTTTCTTCCATTCTGCAGTATTATTTAGAAGAGAGGCTTACACATTATTTCCAGTATCAAATTACTCACACCTTCCTAACCTCCGACCTTGACATACGTTCGTGATAAAGACATTACATTGTAACATTACCGACGAACATTACATTGTAACAAGCATTGAGACGTGGTCGTCATTTATGAGAAATTGATGTGCAGGAAGGTTTTTGAGTGAACTTTG
Source organism: Tanypteryx hageni (assembly GCA_028673005.1). Lineage (NCBI taxonomy): Eukaryota > Metazoa > Arthropoda > Insecta > Odonata > Petaluridae > Tanypteryx > Tanypteryx hageni. Next base: position 97,779,704 of record CM054118.1, read on the forward strand.
TATTACCTGTCCTTCATTTCGCTTAATCGCCTGAGACACGCCCCCCCATGTCTACGAATGCATCTGATCTCTTAGTTAATTTCCGTAGTGATATTAATTCATTCTACAGTGAGAGTGCAACCCACTAGTACGTGGTTAAAATGTCCTCAAAGGAATTTCCCACCGTAGAAGATATGATCGAGTATTTGAATGAAATTAGTGATGATGATATCTCTGATAATGAGCCAGAATAAGAATTGTCCCAACTTCCTCCTGAAGAAGACCATCGCTTGACCGATAAAGAAGACATTGATGACAATGAATTGGGGAAAGTCATCTCAACTGACACCTGTGGAAAAATCAGTCTCACATTGCATTCAAAGAAGGAAAGAGTGGCGACTGCGGGAGGGAATGAACAGCCGGCCAGCGAAAAAGGTCTTCTCAAAGTACTTTGTCCAACAACAACAACAACCACCACCACCACCAGGAATGGGATTGGGGAGGATAATAGGAGTAGTGAACAGAATAGGGGTGTTGGGAGAATAGGAGTGGAGGTAGAATAGGATTATGGATGTGAATAGGAGTAGGGAGGAGAATTGGAGTAGCGAGGAGGGAAGAATAGGAGGGGAATAGGAGTAGGGAGAAGAATCGGACTAATAGGAGATTAGGTGTATCGAGGAGAATAGGCGTAGAGGGAGAATAGGAGTAGGGAGGTGAATAGGAGTAAGGATGCGAATTGGAGTAGGGAGGAGAATAGGATTATGGAGTCTCTGCTGCGGAGAAATCTCCCGTAAATTTGGCTTGCATGTCTCTGGCATTTATACTAAAAATCCCGTAAATCTCTAGGTTTGATTTTGAGTATGAATGAGTTGTTGAAGTATCCTTCCTCTTCATCTCTTCCATTGTGTGTATGACTTCAAAATTACGGTATCTTGAAGACTTTTTCAGTTCTCTATTTACTTATGCCATAGATGCTCACCTTCATCTACAAATTCAGAAGGTAAATACGTAAGAAAATTAAAATCGCATAGTAATTTAAAACATAAGAAGAGAGATTTGCTCATATTTCAGAGCGAGTGGCAGCAGCCGTGCCATTTGGAACCTTAATGAAGCTCGTCTCCTAATAAATAAAACGACTCAGACAAAATGACCGATGTAAATAACGCAGTAACTGAATACGGGCGAATGGAGAATTAATTGCAAAATAATTGGATTAGAAGGCTTTCATTTTGGAGGGTCTGACAGTTTCTCTCCACATAAAAGCCAATAGGAAGGCGTATATTTAGTGGAGTGGGTAGGAAGAAGGAAAGTGTGAGAGAGAGAGGGAGGGAGAAGGAAAGCGCAAGGCAGGAATAGCTTAGTGACGGGGCACTAAGTGAGTTTAGAAGACCTGCTGCCGTGTTTATATGCGTGTGTGGTGTAGGTACACGCGTGTTTCTTGATGAAGGAAAAGAGGGAGAGAGAGGACGAGGGAGAGAGGAAGAGACAGAGAGGAAGAGAGAGAGAGAGAGGGAGAGAGAATGGGGATGTGAAAGAGGAGAGGAGTGAGAGACAGGTAAAGAGGAAGAGAGATAGAGGTAGAGTGATAGAGGAAGAGAGAAAAAGAGAGAGGAAAAGAGAGATAGTAGGGAAGAGAGAGAGGAGAGGGAGAAGAGAAAGAGAAGAAGTGAGAGAGAAGAGGGAGAGGGAATGACAGAGTATCCAGTGAAAACAGTCGGTAAAAAGAGGAAATAAGAGAGAAAAATTGCGGGCTACTTAAGGAGGAAATTAAGGGGAATTATTGCGAATCCGACAGAATTTTCTTTCGCGAGAGTAACAACTTAACTATATAAGACATCAAATGGAGAAGACTTAGAAACTGGATCTTGCAGTAGAATGTGTCAAGTACGAAATAAAATGGGATATCGAAAGCTTTGATAAAACAGCGTATAAGTTTTGAATTTAGAGAGAAAATGTCGCGTTATAAATAGGATGTAAAGTAAACATGATAATGAGGATCCTTTACGACCGTTCAGCGATGGAGTTTTAATAAAAACTCGAGCGGAAACTAAGTCGATATGGATATAAAAGAAAATAGCTAATGGCACTTGAGGACAAGGCGTCGGTGAAGATGAAAAGAAGAAGGGATGTGCACTATACGGATTTCCCGTGGTGCAGAAGTGCTATTCGTGAAATTCGCCGTAGTATAATCGTATGTTAATATATTTGCTTTGAAATCAGAAAATTATTTTTCTTAATATTGTGGTAGCCCTGCTTTTTAGATTCGTTCTAAGCATGTTCATTTCGTTTTGCCATTCTATACTAGTCCTACACACGAATTTTCTTATTGAAATCGGATCAGCCCATATGTACCTTCCAAATTCATAGTTACAGAAAAATTCTAACCTTGATGTTGTGATATCCCTGTTTAGTCGACCTAATTAAAATGTCCTATTTAGGTTATTTATTTATATGAAGATTATATATATATATATATATACGACATTTGGTAAAAATACATGCGGTTAGTTCTCTATAAATACGTGTGAAAGAAATACAATTTTATTTTTTTATTGTAGCAGCCCTGCTCTTTAGCTCTGCTTTAAACATCTTGGTTTCTTTATGTTATTTTGTAAAAAACTTATATAAAAACTTCAGTTTGAAATCCGTCCAGCCAATTCCTTCAAAATATATAATCACTGAGAGTTTAATTAATTAATAAATTTATAAATATTTCACATACAGCACAAAGGCCAACTTACAGTGAAATCTATAACCATAAATCCATAATCACATAACGCAGGAGACAAACAAAATAAAATAAATTAATAACAAGTAAGAGGAAAATAAAATAAACTAAAGGGGAGGAGACAAAGAGGAGATAAAGGTTTTCAAAGGTCGATTGAATACATCTGATTGTGAGTTTGGAGTTAAGAAGAGCAGGGAGACGGAAGAAAAGTGAGCGTTTGATTGCCGACTGAGGTTACTGAGATAAGGGAGGCAGGAAAAACGAGTAGATCTGTTTGTTACGCGTAAGTTAAACAGGGGGAGAAGTACAGGACAGTCAATGTTTGCATTCAGTACATTGTAAAGTAATGAAAGATCACTTTTTCTCTAAGAACAGTGAGAGACTCGGGGGAAAGTGAAGACAGAACGTTATCATTGGAGGCGTTATGGAAAGAAGGAATTAGGACTCTGACAATTTGAAGAAAGAAATTAAGAGAAGAGAGATTCGATGTGGCTGACATTGCCCATATGGAAGAACAGTAAGACATAGTCGGTAGGACGATGCTGCAGAAATAGGGCGTGGGGGCCTATTATATCTGTAAAGCAGACCTAAATGCCTAATTTTTTATTTTGGTAATATGAACGCCAAGATCTTTGATACAAACAACCGTTGTTAAATCACAGCCATTTAATGTGTAGTTGACTATCAACGGATTTTGTCGAAGAGAAAAGGTGAGGTCTTAGTCTTTGAAGGGTTTAATTTAAGATCCCAACTAACCAACTGGATATTGTATCCAAAGCATTCTGAAATTTTTGAGAATCAGTCATTGTAATTGCGATGTGAATGTGAATGATCTGGGCCAAATATGCTAATATGGTTTTTTATGTGTGTACATTATAAATATTAGGTATGGTTAAAGTTGACGCAGCCATATCAACACAAAAAGTGTAAAATGTAAATTTTTTTATTATTTCTTTTATTGTGGCAGTCCTGCTTTATGTATCTATACTAAAATATTGAATTTGTTTTTTTATGTTGCACACCTTCATACAAAATTTTGTTGAAATTGGTGGCCAATTCCTTCCAAATTCATAATTACCAAAATGTTTTATGTTGCAATTGTGGCATTCCTGCTAAGTCGATCCGATCCAAAAATGTTATTATGGTCATTAATTTATGTGAATATTATGTGTACCAAATTTGGTTGAAATCGGTTGGGTGATTTTGATATTGTTTTATTGATATTGTGGTAGCCCTTTTTAGACCATCCGGTTTAAATATACTATTTTGGTTATTTATTTATGTGAAGATTATATATAACATATTTTGTTAAAATCCTTAAGGCCAGTTCTCTAGAAATACGTGTAAAAACACTATTTAACTTTTTATTGTGGTAACACTGCTCTTAAACCCGCTTTAAACATATTGTTTTCATTATGGTATGTTGTAAAAATCTTATATGCGAAATTTAGTTGAAATCCGTCCAGCCAAATCCCTCCAAACCCATTATTACTGAAAGAGTTTACTTTGTAAATGTGGAACCACTGTTTAGCTGATCCGGTCCAAATATGCTATTATGGTTTAGTATATATGTGTACAATCTTTTTATAGCTTTTATTGTGGCAGCCCTGTTTTCCATTTCCACACTAAATATATTCATTTAGTTTTTCTATATTGCACACCACCTTATTACGAAATTTCGTTGAAATTATAATTTACAATTATCGAAAGGTTAAACTTTGCAATTGTGGCACCCCTGATTAGTCGACCCGGTCCAAATATGACGTTTTGGTCATTATTTTATGTATATATTCTATGTACCAAATTTGGCTGAAATCGGTTAAGCCAATTCTTCCCTGATATATGCGTACGGACGGACGGACAACACGAAGATAATAGTGCATTTCAGCATCGAGGAAAAGCACCAAAAATGAAGGGAAACTGACACCCAAAAGAGAAGTTTGCAGAAAATGACGAATGAAATGAGAATGCGTTGGGGATACAAGAGAGAGAGACAGAGAGAAAGGAAGGGAATGAGAGAGAAAGGGAGAAGGGAGGGAATGAGAGAGAGGGGAGGTAGGAGAAAGGCGATGGATGTGTTAGGGGAAGGCAGAGAGGAGAGGGGGGAGGGGAGAGGAGAAGATGGATTTAATGGCGAAACAAGAGATGTCGTTTCTCACGTGCGGGGAGAAGTGGTGGATGAAATACTGCTGCTTCTCATAATTTCTCTTTTCTTTATCGGTCATGCGACAGTTGGGATTAGTTGTCCTTATTCGAATAGTTGCTGTTTCTGGGAGAGTATGAAGCGATTTAATTGCAATGGAAATTAATCCTAATGAATGTTGTAGAAAGTTACCACAAAACAAGTCACATTATTAATTTAAAAGAAAACGCATAATAAATATTAACTTAAATATATATATATATATATATATTTAAGCTTGCGTGTGTTTTTGTGTTCGTGTGTTTTACGTGTCTCTTCGACGCCCCCAGCAGCCTGCCAGCTTGGTCCTCAACTTGGTGAGTGTCCGCTGGGCTTCCCTCAACACCTTGTTGCCACCCTCACCACTACCTTTTCTTTTCCTTTAGTTAATATATATATATATATATATATATATATATATATATATATATATATATAATATAAATACAATATAGCTTCTTCTTACGCATATACCTTGCTCTTGTCATATATATACATTCTATGTAGCTGGTTTTTACTTAAGATATGTTATTGTCATTTAGGAGGATACTAATGTTTAGGCACTTCCAGATGAGCTGGAGACTTGAAAGGCACGATTTGATCAAAACCAAAGTATCTTAAATTGGCAAAATTAAGAATTTAAGGGGCTGCAAGGGCTGAAAGAATTTCAGCTCACCTTGAAAATCACATTAATTTTTCAGACATTATTGGAAATTTTTAATTCATAAGTTTTTACCTCTGCGCAGATTTTCGTCCTAATTTATAAAATTATATATATATATATATATATATATATATATATATATATAATTTATAATTTTAAGAATATTACACTTTTCCGTTGTTGTATATTAATGTCACACATTTATGCCAAATTTCAATGTTGTAGAACATTTAGAAGTGCAATAATATTTTTTAGTTGTTTAAATAAAAAAATTAACGGCCGCAATAATAACTTCATGAAGATTTCAAAATGTTTCTTTGTGCGTATGCTCTAAGTGCCAAATAACTGAAAATTTCAGCTCCCGAGCTCGTCCCCTATACGCGTATTCTCCCTATCCCTATCTATTATCTATTTGTTTAAACTTTAAGAATTTTTATAGCCAAATAAATTAATATATCAAATTTATATAATTTGTATGCGGTTATTTTATGAATTCTAGCTTTAAAAAATTTCACCTTTGTAGCTCATTCGGAAATAAATAAACCTTAAATATTTGCTTAAACAACTGCTAATTTTTAGCAGCCGCATTGTTTAACTTTCTTCAGAATTTCGATTTTTCTAGTCGGATATGCACATAGTCCTACCCATATTAAAATTTCGAGTCTCCAGTTCATCTGGAAGTGCATAAACATTAGCATCCTCCTATCATATAGGTATATGTTATCTGTTATATAATAAGAAGCAGCTACATATGTAGAGCGATATTATCTATAACAGTTTTTCTCAACATTTTTGTGCCGCGGACCGCTTATTAAGTTTCCATATTTTCGGAAACCCCCTCTTGCTATTAACATTAAATTATTAAATTTTAATAGATATTTTGATATTAAATCTGCTTTAAATGTGTGATAAAAGGGAAAGCTTAAATCTTATCGTACTCCCGTATTAAGAAAAATCACCAATTAAAAAAATCTAGAATATTATATAGTCCTTGTTGCAACTTTGCTGTCTTTAAATTATAAAACAATTATAGTCATGAATCAGGAACTTCAAAACTTTATTCGAAAATGAGAAATAAATATAAAATAACTGTTATTTTATTAGCAATATTGTTGAATAAAACATTTTAGATTGTATTATAAATTGCCGCATATAATAAATTACATTAATCTTTTCTTCTTTAATAAGAAAGAATGTAAATACATGAAATTATGTGATAAAAAAGTAATGCGATTTCTGTTCTAGAACTCTTTTAATTAATAACTCCAATCTGGGCTCATTGGAGTTTAATAGAGCCAATCGCATACAAGCATCAAGACGGAGTCGATTTCTTTGTTTTTATTGACATCATAGCTGAAAATCCCGCTTCTCATAAGTATGTCGAAGTGAATGGTAGCAAAATCTGGAAAGCTTTTTCACTCAATGTGCTATTTTCGTTTCCTAATACCAAAATGCTGCGAGCGACTTTTGCCAAAATCTAGTTTCCAAAGCACTGACAGTGGACAGTGCGATGAGCTTGTCTTCTTCTAATTTTGTAAGTTGAAACCCACATTAGTGCGAAAAAGGATCTTGTATTCATAGGCTACCCTTACATATGTCTTCAGATTTATATAAATATTCTAGAAAATTTTCACTAAGTGCATTTAGATGCGCTTTTATTAAATCGTCTTTTCATCGAAAAGAACGTCTTTATCAGTTGCAATTTGACAGTGCTGAGGAAACACCATAAATACTTATATCTATTAAAAACTTTTTCTGCAAAACTTTTATTTTGTCATTCTTGACAAATATATTACTTAAAATCCTTGCAGAGAGAGGTTAAGGTCATTGAGGATGCTGTATATGTCACTTAAATAGGAAAGTTTTGCCAACCAATTCCCATTACCATAAAGTGTTGCTAAATCAGAGTTCCTCTCTTTCAAAAATATTTCCACCACAGATTTTAGCCCTACTAGTCGTGTCAATACCTTCCCTCTAGTAAGCCAACGGAGATCGTTATGCAGACGAAGTAAAGCACAGCACAGAGAACAATCGTGAATTGGCAGCACTTTCTTTCACAAAATATATAATTTTAACTGCTTGTGAAAGTACTTCGCTGAGTTCGAGCGCTATGTTTTTGGAAGCTAGTTGTTCACGGTTTAAAAACAGTGAGTTGCAATATTATTTAGGTGATCAGTTCTCTCAATTCGAGTCACAACCCCAGATTGGCGTCCGGTCATTGCTGCTGCTCCATCTGTACACACACCGATGCATTACTTCCACTGTAAATCATTCTTCTCAATGAATTTATTTAAAACGATAAAAGTGCATTCGCTAGCGGTAAAAGTTTTTAGTTCTATGCAGCAGCGGCATAATCAATAAACCGCACATAGACCAATAAAATGGCTTGTTTTGATATTTCTATCAATTCTTCCATTTGAATAGCAAACCAGCGTGACATAATAACTTTATCAGTTAGTTGTTCTGTTCCGACAACATCAGCATTCTTCGAATTATAGTATCATTAGAGTGCGGGATGTCTTTAATTTTGTTTGCATAATATTCCCCAAAATGTTCGGCACACACATCTGCCATAGAAGGCTTAATTATATCTTTTGCATTTGTTAAAGGTTTCTTAGATTTTGCAATATGTAGCGCTACTAAAAATGATGATTTTAAATGGTTCGTCTCTAATGTAGGTTTCAATGCATCCTTCTGCTTTTTTAAAGTCGTGGAATGCCTTAAAATATAATCAACGGGTTTATTTTTCGACCCAGGATGTTTCGTTGTCAAATGACTAAGGAGCTTTGCACGTTTCATCGCTTCATTTGATAATATGTCCCCACAAAGCACTCACGGGGGTCTTTTAGTTTCATCGAGTTCAATGTAACTAAAATCATACTTAATATATGTAGAATCATATTTTCGTTTTTTGCACTTATTTGACACACTCGAAGGCTCATCAATCTTTTTTATAGCTGCACTTAAAGTAAAACTAGAAGTGTTCGTAAAGGTTCTACTAACATCTTCACTTTGCTGTTGTGACAATGTCAAAACAAAATCATTGTTTTTCTCACTCATTATTGAATAAGGATGAATGAAAAAGATATTTACGTGAATAATTGAAGATCCCGTCAAAAATGACGGGAGATATTGCTATAAAATACATTTTCTATTATACTTAGACTAACTAAACTTGAAAAATGATATTTAGAGAAGTAAAAAGGACTGCATGGGGAATTTCAGTGTTTCGAAATTAATTAAACTAACATAAATAAAAGTTTAACAATTTCGGGAGCATGCCTAGTTCTCATTACGAACTTAATGGCGCTCGATACGTATTCCTATAAATCAGTGCTCCTCAACCGGGGTGCCGCGAACATCTCCCAAGTGTGCTGCGAGACTTGAAGAGAAGATTGCAAACTGCGCGTCTTCCACCGATTATATGCACAGATTTAACAAAGAAACTAACACACAGTATTAAGACTAGTTGAATCCAGTCCAAAAGTATCACTGCCTTGGAAGGCGCGTAAACAGTAAGCCTGGCGATAACGTTGTCAGAGTTGTCATAGTAATCGAATTCCTTGTGCATGATTGGTTCTCGCTGCTCTTTACGTTAGAGGTCTGCATGGGCCGGGCCCAGGCCCACGGGCTAAACTCGGCCCTTGGTCGGGCCGGGTAATGCTGGTAAGCTGATGGGCTCGGGCCGGTCTCGGGCCTACATCTACATATTACCCTGCAAGTCACCTTGACGGTGGATGGCAGGGGGTGCCGCGCCTAGCCTGGGAAGGAAAATTTATCCATTCTCGGGCCGGTTTGGTAGTTAGGTGAATCAGTAGAATATCGGCTTCTAAAATATCCCTATAGAGTGCTGAGACGGCTGAGACTAAGCAGGAAGCCCCCCATAAGATATGGAATGTTTGTTGGCCCAGAAAAGACTCTCCCTCTCTTGAGGCTATACGTTTTCTCATCTCGGCGCCTCTTGAGAGCTCATTTGTTTTCTCTTAGGCTCTTCGGCACTGTTTTCTTTTGCTTCGGCATTTCTTCAGAGCAATATATAGGGAGTATCTTATTTCACTTTACAAAAGTCTTTCCCAAGATATTTACGAGGTTTGCTCTCAATAGAAAATGTGTTAGTCCTGCTGGGAAATATTCCTCTGTCGCTCATAACACTAACATAAGCCCCTTCGCCCTCCAGCCACATGGCCGCAGAGGTCGAATGACTATGCCTGGACGTCTGAGAAAGGTAAATAATGTCCGATTTGGGGTTCCCAACTGTGCACTATGCATATGACAGGTCCTCAGTTCGCTCTTGGTAGCAGACGATCAAGGTTGTCTCCTCCGTGTTAATAGAATTTGGCATAATCAACTAAGGGGGGAGAAGCAACTTTTAATAATAATAATTCTTAGTGTGTGGTGTTATTTGGTCTATATAGGAGGATGCCTAAGAAATGCGTGCATTGAATGCTTTAATACGAGAGAGATATAAGGAGAGAGACAAAATTAAATATCACAAAGATTAAAAATAATTTTTGGCGTATAAGAATAGTATATAATGTATTTCTTTGTCAAACAATTTCTATTCGCCCAAAACTATTTGAACTCTCTGGAACACACAATTATGTGAATTTTATATTTATTGCTTACTTTTTAGTGCATATAAAATATCATTAATTATTATTTCAATTTTAACTTAACACTTAATTCTCGCATACCCGTCATATATAGGTACGCTAGTGTCTAATATATAAAAATCTGATGTGGCCACCACATGACTTTCTCCATATCTGTAATGTTTCTAAAAGTTCCAAATAGGTTACATAATAATAAATATTTTAAGAAACTGCGAGAAAATTTTAGACTACAAAGAACAGACATAAACTCAAACCATAGCATTATGATATTGGATATAGCCACAAAGCTCCAACAATTAAGAAAAAAAGGTGCATTACTAAGAGACAACTAAGCGTCAACTTTTATTCAGATACATTTTTATATTTATCAAATATTTACAGCAAATATTTCAAAATAACGAATAAATGACAAGAGTAAACACCCACTTCCGGTTGACCGATTTTTACCAAAAACTAATCAGTTCTTCAGACTTTTATAAAAATGTTAAATATAAAATTCCGCGTTGACCTGAATAATATTTTTTGAGTTAGAGCACCCACAAAAAGTTATCACATGCACGCACGCACGCACCCACAGACATCATCGACAGAATGGTCAAAACATGTTCAGGGGACCTCAAAACGTGTGTTTCCGTTGAAATCTAAGTAGTTTATATGGAGAAAGTAAAATTGACTTCGTCGTCGTCGGTGGGAAAGCGGAACTGTAATGATATTTTTAACAAACTTTCCGATTATCTAGTAGTTTGACATTTGGTGGTAACGTTTTATTCTTAAAGTAAAAGCCATTTACGAAAAAAATTTCAGAAAATCGACCCGAGTTCGATTCCTGAGAATGATTTCCATTCCCCATAAGATAACATGGAAAAATCGATATTTCGACCTACAAGCTTATTTTCTTTTACTTTTTAGAATTCATATATTTGACCTTCGAACTCTGAAATAGGTCTGCATTAAAGAAAAATTTCAATAGTTTCTTATTCTTATCGTCTATTATTGCCTCTGAATCGAAATCCCTCGAATTTAACGTTTTTATATCATATTTGACTAAATTTAGCGTTTTTAAGAAGTCGCCTTGCCAACCGATTGCATTGTTGAACTCGAAATGCTATTACTCTCAACATATTCTCCCGTTCTCTCCGGACCTCCATGGACCCTCCCGGCCTAATTCATAGGTATCAGAGATATCTCAGAATTAGTTTTTACTTTCTCCATATACGTATTATAGAGAAAGTATTGTTTTCATGAAAAAATTAGAATTCGATATTTTAACGGCAATACACATTTTTAGGCCCCCTGAACACGTTTTGACTATTTTCGCGATGTCTGTGTTTCTGTCTGTATGTGATAGGATTTTTACTTTCTCCATATGTAGTATAGGGGAAAGTATTGTTTTTATGAACATGAAAAAATGCGCAAAAGTTGAAATAATTGTGTTACCATATGACACAATTTTATTCGCCAAAAACTTCTGAATCAATATCAACAAGTAGTCTGAACACACTGGCCCCCCCTATAACCAAGAAGTACCGTCTATTTATAATTTTCTGGAGTTTCTCTTCCTTTCTTGCCAGAATACTTGATCATCCGCGTATTTAACTGTTCTTATAGTCCTTCCTTCAATTTTGAAATCTCCTGTGCATTCTAACTCTTCTTGCATTACACTTTCTCCATATATATATATATATATATATATATATATATATATATATATATATCTTACGACACTTTTCCATCCTGGTATCCACGAAGCTCTCAAAACAATCCTTCATGCTGCCCACCCAATTCTTACCTCTTCCTCCCATCAGTCCCTCTTTATCAACCTTTTTGCCAATCCTCCGCTCCTCTCCTTCCGCCGGCCCCCAAATTTGGGAAATATCTTGTGGAGGAAGGAACTTCCCACTTCTACCACGCTTCTTGCAATAGGTTCCCACCCCTGCGGAAAACCTCGCTGCCTCACTTGGCCTATCCACCTACCATCATCTTCTTTCTCGAGTCCCTCCACCAACATCACCTACCCCATCACCTCCAGAAGCAACTGCACCACCCGTAACGTCATTTACCTCCTTACCTGCACCCTTTGTCCCGCGTTTTACGTAGGCCTCACCAGCAATCCGTTAAACATCCGAATGAACGGTCACCGGAATAGCGTTTCTCTCAGACGCCCCCTCCCAGTTGCATTACATGCTAATACCCACAATGTCCCCTTTAATAGTTGCTACAATGTTAGGATTATTCGCGCTTTACCCTATGACACTCCTGCCCCCCTTCTCCGACACTGGGAACTAGCACATATCCATCTTCTCGACTCTTTCTCTCCGCCTGGCCTCAACCTCCGCTAACCCTATTAGCCCCCTTACAATGTTTCTTTGTTACATTGTAGTTATTCGCACTTTCCCTTACCACACTCCCTCTTTATTGGCTATCCACCCCTTCTACTCCCCACCTCCTCCAATCATCAACCTTCCCACATCACCCTGTCATTCCCCGCCCAGTGTGTCACTTGCAGATACTCTTTCGCTGAAGAAGGGCATAGGCCCGATAAGCTTGCGTGTGTTTTTTGTCTTTTTGTGTTCGTGTGTTTCACGTGTCTCTTCGACGCCCCCAGCAGCCTGCCAGCTTAGTCCTCAACTTGGTAAGTATCCGCTGGGCTTCCCTCAACACCTTGTTGCCACCCTCATCGCTACCTTTTCTTTTCCTTTAGTTAATATATATATATATATATATATATATATATATATATATATATATATATATATATATACATGTACAGTCAAACTCGTTTATAACGAGCACGGTTGTAGCGAGGTCACGGCTATAGTGAGCAAATGCTACCTCCAAGATAATTTTACGAGCATTTACATACAAATATTTCACGTATATAACGAGCACGCTTCACGGATATATCGAGCAAACTTTGACCACTTCTCACTGTCTCAAACGCGGCGGCGGTCTGTCCCTTCAATCCTCATAGTGACCCAAGATATGTAACCTTGTGTTCTCGAGTCCAGCCTCTACACCCTATCCCTCGGGGAGGTTAAAGACCGCGGCGTTGTTGTTAAAAAATAATCCCTTCGTCCAAACCAAGAATTTCCAACTTGCAAGTACAGTGGCACCCGCGGAGGTCCTTTGTCCTCTCCTCCCAACCCCCAGCTCATTTACAGCCAGGAGGTTGTGATTGGAAGGGGGTAAGGAGCTGAGGGCATGCACAATGGGGCTCGCCCCCGTCGCTCAGCCGAATGCACCCAACACTCTTTCCCACGTAAAGATGGGAAATCCCATATTTAATCCGTCTCCTCATTAACTCTTCCTGGAATTGGTATGCTCGCAGTTTGCAAAGAAAGTTCGTAGCGTTGATCACAAAAATCAGTTGAGATTTTGCCCTTGAACGAGTAACATGTCCGTACATAAAAGGAAGTGTCTGTCTATTCGCGAAAAGGTTGATATTATTCGAGAGTTAGAACGTGGTGAAAAAAATGTTGAAGTGTGCAAAAAATTTAATTTATCGTCGTCTACGGTTTCAACCTTATGGAAAAACAAAGAAGCGATTTTATCTGCACTAGAGAACAACCTAACAACGAACAAGAAAATGAGGAAGTGTGACTTGGGTACTGTTGATCAAGCACTGCTGGAGTGGTTTAAGACGCAGAGAAATGCTGGTTTCCCCATCAACGGCCCCATTTTAAAGGTACAGGCAGATAAATTTGCAAAACAGTTAGGACATGAGAACTTCACATGCAATAATGGGTGGCTCGATCGTTTTAAAAATCGGCATAACATTGTTTATGCGAAAGTCAGTGGAGAGGCCCTGTCAGCAGATTCAAAAACGGCAAGTGAATGGGTGAAAAGTGTTTGGGAGGAGTGTCGAAAAGGTTACAGAGAAGAAGACATCTACAATGCCGACGAAACTGGACTGTTTTACAACATGATGCCTGATGCAACGTTTAAATTCAAAGGTGACAAATGTGTTGGTGGCAAAAGACCTAAGAATCGTTTAACAGTTTTAATGTGCGCAAACATGAATGGGAGTGACAAAAAAAAAACTTTTTGTTATTGGTAAGTCATAAAAGCCGCGTTGCTTCAATAATGTAAAGAAGCTTCCCGTTGAATATCCAGCTAATAAAAAGGCATGGATGACTTCCAATATTTTTCAGCAATATGTAAGTCAGTGGAACAACGAGTTACGGAGGAAAAATAGAAAAATTTTACTCCTTGTCGATAACTGTCCTGCGCACCCACATATGCAGGAGTTATCCAATGTAAAACTGGTGTTTTTGCCTACAAATGCGACTTCTATTTTGCAGCCAATGGACATGGGGATAATTAAAAGTTTTAAAGGCCATTTAAAGCGATTTTTTGTTCTACAGTTGATTGAAAGGAGGGAAAGAGGTTTAGATGGCAACGTCTCTGTATTGGATGCAATTCATTTGATGACAGATGCATGGGACAATGTTTCACCTACAACGATCATAAACTGTTTTCGGAAGTCTGGTTTAATATCGGGAGAATTTTCGATTGATAACCATAACGTTGATGAAGATGATCTACCTCTGTCAGAATGGCTTAAAGAAAATGGAATTGCGAATTTTGACCATGTAAATGACATTGACAATTTTGTTCATGTTGATGATGATTTGATTACCAGTGGAATTCCTACGGAGAGTGAAATAATAGAGACAGTACAAAACACAGCAGACAGTGATGAAGACATTGTTGAATGTGTCGAAGACACAATCCCGACGAAAGCCGTGCCAACTTACTCTCAAGCTCAGGATGCTGTGGAAACATTAAATGATTTTTTTGAAAACATTGACATTTCCGATGGTGTTTTTAGTGCAATAAGTGTAATAAGAGGAAACTTAAGAGACTTCAAAGTGAAATCTATGAAACAGGCTACCATTCAAAGTTATTTTTCTAAAAAGGGGAGTGATTAAGGATGCAGCTGTGAGTAAATTTTATATGTACAAATGTTTATTTTAAATTTTCTAGTTTATTCTCATTTTTATGTTTTTCCATAAATTTACTAAATAAACTTTCTGTTTATATATTCACTTTTACTTCTTATGTCTTATTTCACCATACGCATGCATGTTTTTGCCTTCACGGATATTAAGTTTAACGGCTATAACGAGCAAAACTAGACGGTCCCGTGGCGCTCGTTATATCCGAGTTTGACTGTATATATATATATATTGAATAGGGTCGGCGATAGGCAGCAGCCCAGTACAGGCATAAGCTGTAAAGTTGGGAATAATTCCCATATAGATTCCTGATCAGTAGTCATGTATTGGAATAAATGTTGTAGGAAATTTAATTTTCTACAACCTATGTTAGAAACATTTTTCCACATAATGTATTGTTTAAGAGATATCTTACATTTTTAGCTGCCACCACCACGCTGCCTACCGACGACTATTGTTAACAGTTGACGCTTAGTAAAGTCCTTTTTCTTTTCTTAACTGTTGGAGCTTTGTGGGTATATCCAATATCAGAAGGCTATGGTTTGAGTTTATTTCTGTTCTTTGTTAAGTCTAAAATTTTCTCAGAATTTCTTAAAATATCTAATATATTATAACCGCTGTGTCTCTGCGTTCCTACCTGGGTCTTAAGCCTTCCGGCATGAACGCGAATGAACCAGAAACGGTCGGCTCAATTTCGACAAATCTTTCGCCTGAATATTCGATACCAGGATAGATTTCGTTTTTGCTTTTGATTAACACGTAATCGGCTAGAATACGGTGTGTAGACCTTTATTCTTTAACATTTAAAAATATCTTGCGGTCGAGACTTTGACACGAGATTTATACCATTTAACGCAGAAAGAAATGAAAATTCTTATTCTTACCGCCGATTCTGTTGTTTAATTCCTGTTTGCTCATATTTTAATTTTATTTTAGATTTCCTCCGGTTTTTAGACATTTCAAAAAGGAGGTTGCTAGGATAGACGGCATTGTTCATCTCGGATTTTTGCATTGTTAGACTCGGATTTCAAGTGCATTTGCACTAAGCTTGCAATAAAGCGCGTGGAGGACAAAAACAGATTGTCTCGAGTGACGTCACCTTCCAGTATAAACGCAAATAAATCAAGAACGGTCGTCTCGATTTAAACAAATATTTCGCCTGAATACTCGGCGCAAACTCTTGCAGGTTTTAAGTGGGAAGTCGTCTCCCGAAAACGCATGAATGGTGTGAGCTATATAATTATTTGAAGAGGGGCAATAAAAGTTGTTCAACTCTTGGTATCAATTTTTTGTCATGGGAACTATCGCATTGGGTCACTTCACGCAAGGCTCTCTAGATGTTTGCAGGAAGTACTGCAACAGGCCCCGTGTTTATTATCATTTATCCTATTTGGAAATTTTACAAATATTACAGTTATGGAGAGTCATGTGGTGGCCACGTCAGATTTTTAAATTACTTAATACTGAGACACGAATTCGTGAAAAGAATAGTTGTCTACATGAAAAAACGGAGTTTTTAATTTTTGAAGGTAAAATTCAAATACGTACCGAATTAGCGTAAATATCAGATTTTAATCCGAAAAAGGTGTGAATTTATTCCTCTTTTCAACAATGAAAATCTTTCAATACTATGGCAACGCTCTCGATGCTTTTAAATGGATCTGATATTATAAGTTACGATTGCAGCGATTTATTGTTTTTAATGGAAATTAATGCCGTCATAAGGAATTACAATTGAACTTCCATAACTAGAATCTCAAGGAAAAGTAATAATTATTCGAATAATAGAAAATTCATTTTGTGAAAATATATTTTTAAATATTTGTATATATACAGAGGAACTTTTATAACTCGAATCTCAAAGGAAAGCAAAAATTATTCGAGTTATAGATAATTCGAGTTACGGAAATAATTTTTTTCATTTTTCTTTAATTGAATTAACATCAAGTTTATTCCCATAAGCATATAAGTTAACTTATTAAAATTTTCAATATCATGCATATTATGAAAACATCATCACCAATATTTTCTTATGAGACTTTACTCTATCCAAAACATTAATTGTATCACGCACTGTTATTGAGGGTATCATAGATAATTACAATTCCCACGTACTACTGAAAGCACAAGCATGACGATTAAATTTGGGCTATCCACTGTAGGAAGGAGCGAATAGATTTGTTTTTCTCCAGGGCAATAAGGGATCACAATAGGAGAAGCAACTCTGATAGCAGTGACGGTAAAACGTGAAAAGTATTTTAATGTTGTGTTTCGTAGTTTTTCTAGAAATTTGAATTTTTTCAATTGTTAAATATAATGGCGTCATACCTATTTCTCGATATTTTTATCCAAATACGTGCTAATGGCATAGATGATGATGCCATAATCTCAACACAAAATATCCTAAATTTTCCATAAATTTAATGCATAGAGTATTGTCTTAATAATAAGTATTCTTATTGCACATGCAGTGCGATTTGAGTCACGAAATTTAAAATGCAAAAACTTGGACAACAGCCGATTCCCAGAGAATTTGGAAATTACGGAAATTAGTTACCTTAATTTCACGGAAAATTATAAATCTACTGCTATTACTCATGGAATTTATTATTTAATACATATAGGCTCCAAGTGACATAAGTTCTGTTGCCCTGGAGATCGCATTAGTTTATTTACGAGTTTAGATCTTGGTGTATGGTGATGTTTTTAAGCGCTTGCAGTATGCAAGCACTGACTACTAGTCTATAATAATATAGCTACTTGTGCCTCACTCACTCATTCACTCACTGACACAAAACTCTAAGGTACTTCTAGAAGGAATAGAAATCTAAAATTAGGTATGTTGGTAGGTATGGTGACCCAATCGACGAGAAAAATCGAAAATCATAAAAAAGTTTATATTTAAGGGGTCTTTTTAACCCCAATGTTCCATTTCAATACCCCATAAGAAAAGCACAGGATTCAGTGCAATGCTATCTATAAATGCATTTTAAAATTACTTTTAATTGAGATACAAATTCTGGTAAAGAACATTTGTCTATATGATAGAACCCAGGTCTTAATTTTTGAAAGTAGAATTTAAATACCTACCGAATTAGCGTAAATATCAGGTTTTAATCGGAAAGAAGTGCGAATTTTTCCCTTTTCAGCAATGAAAATGAGCTTTAACATAAATAAATATAATGCAAGCAGATAGTAATGTATTTATACTTCCTGGGTATAAGGCAATTTCAAGCCAAAGAGAAGATAGAAGAGGGGGTGGAGTCATAATGTTTATTAAAGAAACATCATTGTGAGGATACTATATGCAAACTACTAATTTTGAATCTGTATCAGAAACAGTTTATGTACCAACAAAGAAAATTCACATAATAGGATTGTATAGGCCCCCACTATAAATACAGATCAGTTGTTGTCTGAGCTTGAAGGTCTATTGGAATGAATAGTGTAAAGGAAAAAATAATGCTTGATGATTGTAACATAAATATACAGTGCAACCTCTATAATCCAAACCCACATTAATCTGAACTCCGAGTAATACAAACTGTTTCTCAACATCAGGTGTAAAGTGTCGGTTAAGCAAAGCGAGCATCAGAAAGAGAAATTATTCAAATTTCACTTTTTTGTAACAAAGTCAGGCACATATGTCCACTACTAATGCCTATTGCAGCTGAATAGATGATACTTTTAAATTTGTTATAAAAGGAATGATCAATATTGGCATGGGCAGCCATGATGATAATGCTCATTCCTACTGCCCAGTGGCCCAGTGTGAAGTACAATTTTCCCATCCATCAATGTGGACATCTCACAGTCATTGTAGTGATCTATTAGTACATTAATTGGCATTTTATTTATAGAAATTTAATATATAATAGATTTTTTCATTGTTATTTTACATGAATCCAGTAATTTGAACACCACGATAATCCAAACATGCCCTTGCATTAAATAGTTTGGATTATAGAGGTTGCACAGTAAATGATAAAGAGAATACTAGCAGCGTTAAATATAAAGATATGTTATCGTCATGTGGATTTGCACAAATTATTACAGGAAATACCAGGGAAGAAATTTATAATAACATTCTCAGAAAACCTGCATTGCTCACATATTCTACAGGGGAAAACAAACTAACCCAGAAGGATTCATAATTAAATCCAAGCTGTCGGATCATTACATAGTAGGAATGAAGCTAAATGGAGAATAAAGTGAAAATCAATATACAAAAATAAACCAGAACTTAAAAAGTATTAATAGCTATATGGTAAATAAATTAATGCAGAAAATAAATTGGCAAAGTTTCTTAAGAGAAAACAATGTGAGTGATATATCTGATAAAATTGTTAATGAATTTAATAAAGTGTATTGCCAAGCTACCATAGTTAAAAGAGATAGGGGTAATAGAATAATTAAGGAATGGATGTTTGTTGATTTGTTAAAGCAAATAAAAACTAGAGATAAATGCTTTAAAGAATGGAAGAGTAATCCAACAAAAATGGAGTGTAAGATACAATACAAGATAGCTAGAAATAAAGTGGTAGCACTAATTAAAAAAGCTAAAAGGGAATATTATGATACTAAATCCACTAAATCATCAAATAATGCCAAAGGAATCTGGAATGAAATAAATTATGTACTGGGAAGAAACGGAATCTTAACTCCCATTGATAAGATGTTAATGCATCGTAAAGATAAATGTAATGAAAATGATTTAGCCAACTTATTTCTATTGCAGTCCACAGAAGAAATTGATAACCGAAAGACTAACTGCCTCACACAGTTTCATGTGATTGAATATAAATAATGGAGTAACAGCATCTACATCCCACTGATGTAGATATAACAAAAATAATAACTGGATTAAATAAAAAAGCGTCTGGGATTGATAAATAAGGATCAATGATATCACGATGCATAATAATATAACTCCCATAATGACTAAGCTAGTTAGCAGTAGCATACCAAGTGGCACTGTTCCGGTGGGATTAAAAACAGCAATTATCAAACCCATAGAAAAGGAAGGATCGTTCACTTACCTGAGCAACTGTAGACTCATATCAACACTTCCTTGCATTTCAAAAGTTTTGGAAAAGTATGTCAAGGCGATATCAGATGTCCAAATGCCAATTTGGGTTCCAAGGAAACAAGGGTACAAAACATGATTTAGAAGATTTTCTGAAATCTATATAATTAATTTCGTAACGACGAGTGTTGAGCGTTTAGTGTCGTTTGCCACATGATAAGCGAAAGCTGTCCTATATCTCAGTGGTTCCCGACTTTTTCTCATCCCCGCGGACCCTTTTTAGTCCGAGGACTCCAAGTCGTGAACCGCTGCTCTATCTCAAGGTCTATCTCCACCCCTCTTTCGCGCCCTATTATTGCG
The DNA here is from genome assembly GCA_028673005.1 of Tanypteryx hageni. NCBI lineage: Eukaryota > Metazoa > Arthropoda > Insecta > Odonata > Petaluridae > Tanypteryx > Tanypteryx hageni. The sequence continues at coordinate 97,800,214 of CM054118.1, forward strand.
GGTAAATGCACGAATTTCATTGGGACCTTTTGAAATTTTGAACACAGCTTACGGCCTCCAACTACTACCTCGGTCCGGTCCATTTCTCGAGGTTGGCTTTCGCCGCCGCCGACCCCTCATTGCCCGAGGACCCCGTGCTGGGAACCGCTGCTCTACCCCAAGTTATATCTCCACCCCTCTTTCCCCTCCATCCTCTCTCTCTATCTCCCCTTCCGTTCATACGCTGCCACATGAAAAGTGAAATAAATAAAACGTGAAATAATAGAATTGATTATTCTTTTAAAATACATACAAATGATAAATAATAAAAAAATTAACACATACAGTAGAACCTCGGTTTACCGTCAGGGTTTGGGACCAAGAGCATGATGGATTTGAGAAATAGGCGGATAATAGAAAGCGAGAGATAGGTAGATGATAGAATATCGGATCGGTGTATCACCATTCAATTTTGCATTCATAGCAAGGGCCTTCTGCGTTATTATTGGCCCTGTTAGAGGAATTCCTTTACTCCGTTGTTGAACGAAGCACTTTCGCCTTTCCTTAAACATCGAAGGATTTACAAACCAAAAAGATACTCGTCTCCGTTTTTCCGCCATTTTATTTTAGGGCTCGATTCCCGGTCATAGCAGACTTTTTTCTATTTTCAAAATTATTACTAATGTAATTATGATAAAATGTATTTTTTGATATATAATTGCAAAGAAATTATCATTAATTAATTAGTATTATTAGTCTGACAGAACATCAAATTCATTTTTGCTGTCATTTAATAAATAAAATAATTCAATTATTTAAAATTATTATTGATATTATTATTACTTGTGTTTTGTGCATTTGTGAGAAAAACGGTCCCTGGGGAGGAGTAGTTCCCCAGAAACTTAGTGAGTGTGTGAGATTGCTTGAGTGTTCGGTCCCTGGTGTGAAATAATTTTCCAAAACCGGCGTATATTTGCGGTTTGGTGACTTTTCGTAACAGAAAACTCGTCACTATGACAATTGGTGACACATTTGGTCACAGGGACAATTGGTACCTGTGACATTTCGTCACATGTCTTCTGTGTAATCATTGCTGGAATTTTAGTTATTTTGTTTGATAGTTTTATTCTTGTTACTTCGTTGTTATGTGTCCAATGTAATTGGCCTTGTGCTGTTCTTGGACTTTTTCAAATAAATAAATAAAATACGATTTTTTGTACCTATGACATTTCGTCACAGATGACATTTGGTACCCGTGACATTTTGTCACAAGCGGCATTTGGTACCTAAGACATTTCGTCACGTTATATTTGTACCTATGACCTTTCGTCACCCATGATATTTGGTACCTGTAACATATATTATTTTGCTTATGCAAAAATGTGTCTGATGTGATATATATGTGTGATAAATGATAATGACATAATTCAGGACCACGAAATCCTTATATTTCGAATCATTTTAGGGTTAAGTATTAATGAAAGTTTAATGAGACGTTATTTCATTGGGAATTGAATTCATCCATTTTTATCGCTTCCGTTAAATATTTTCTAATGTCATGGATTCGCCTGCAATGGCCATCTCCTCACCTTATTTCGTAAGTAGTATTATATTTTGTGTAAAAGTCCATCTACAAAAGGCTATCTACAAGGTAAGAGAAAGCATAAATATCTATAAATCGAAAGGATAATCTGAATAGGTGGGAGGAGGGGCGAGGAGGGGAGATAGGGGTTTCTCTCTGGGCTTCATGGACGTCAAATTACTCGGGACGATATGCATTTTGGAAATTTGTTTATATCTAACGTGTTTAATCGGAATCGGCCGGAGGAGGGCTGGGAAGGGGGATAGGGGTTTCTCTCCGGGAACATGGGCTTCATGGGCATCAAAGTACTCGGGACGATATGCATTTTGGAAATTTATGTACTTATATCTAATGAGTTTAATTGAATCGGTGGGGGGAGGGGTAAGGAGGGGGATAAGGGTTTCTTTCCGGAAACATGGGTATCAAAGTACTCGGGACGAAACGCATGTTGGAAATTTATGTATATCTAATGAGTTACTCATATGCAAAAACAAACAATTTAGGTAATGCTGTGTATGGCATTTTGTGCCCTTGGTAAATCTATTTTTTTCTCACTTGGTATTTTAACCCTCCATCAATGTACATTTTAAATTATGCCATTTTTGTGATACAATATCCCCAGTAGTTTTCTGTAAACATTAACTACCATTCACACCATACTCGCTATAACCATGATGTTCACATAAACAGTTACAAACTCTCCCTCAGTCAACGTGGACCTCATCATGTAGCCTCAATTATTTACAACCATATTCCTGCAAAAATCTATTTCATCCATGTCACCTATAAAGAGTCAATTGAAAAGATTTCTCCAGAGAAAAGTATACAATACGATAGTACGAAGCCCATGTTCCCGGAGAGAAACCACCATCCCCCTTCTCACCTCTCCTCCCGCGGATTCCAATCAAACTCTTTAGATACATATAAATTTCCAAGATGCGTATCGTCCCGAGTAGTTTGATATCCACAGATCGAATCCACAAACGTTAAGTGTGACGAAAAGTAATATGTGACGAAAATAATTTAGTGACGTAAAGTCGCAGTTGCCAATTATTTTCAATGACGAAAAGTCGGTTTGACCAATTTTAATGAGTGAGCAAATGTCGCTGGTACCAAATATTTTGTGTGACGAAATGTCGCCGGTACTAGTTTAAATGTGTGACGAGTTGTCGCAGATACCATTTTGAAAGTGTGACGAAATGTCGCAGGTACCAATTATCATCAGTGGCGAGATGTCGCAGTGACGAATTTTCTGTGACGATAAGTCGCGACACCGTAATTGCTTCATCTTTTTTATGGTAATTAAGAGGTTTTCCGTTTTTCATTAGTTGTAATTAACTATAGGGCTCTGGTCTTTCTTTTGGTATGGTATATATGTATTTTACTCATTCTTGTGTTACAGCTCAGATCTACGAGTAATGGAATTCTCATGCTCATGTTGACCACACTACATATTTAATGGATCGTACTAATGCCGTTACGCCCAACCGTAGCACCATTAAGAAACGACAAAGGAGAGGTAGTTTACGATAGCATTGATAAAGGCAACTTGTTAAACTAATTTTTTCAAAGCGTATTTACGACCGAAGTGGAGAAAAGGAAGGACGATACACCCGAACCAAGCGAAGAGAAGATGAACGATATACTTATACCAGCGAAAGGGATAGCAAAATAGCCCATGATCATCAATGCAAATAAATCCCCGGGACCGGAAGAGATACCAGCTAGAGTACTAAAGGAATTAGCGTTAGAAATAGCACCTTATCGCGAAACAGTTTTCAGTAAGTCACTTAGTCATGGCGTTATACCTAAGGAATGGAAATTAGCGTTTATAACTCCGCTACATAAAGGCGGGAAAAAAGACGACCGAGAAAACTACAGGCCGATTTCGCTAACCTCAATATCTTGCAAGATTCTAGAGCACATCATCGTCAGTTCTGTGATGGACTTCTTAGATAGCCAGGACTTGCTCAGTAAATATCAGCACGGTTTTAGGAAGGCAATATCTTGTGAAACTCAGCTCGCTCTGTTTGCATATGATATACTATGATCCGGTGATCGAAAGACTCAGTTAGACGCGGTTTTTCTTGACTTCAAGAAGGCATTCGATAAAGTCCCTCATATTAAGTTATTGAAAAAATGACAAGCCTGTGGAATAAATCGAAAGATAATCGAGTGGATCAGGGACTTTCTCAATGACCGGAAACAAATAGTAGTCATAGATGGATTTAAATCAGATTCGGTCAGCGTGTCCTCCGGCGTTCCACAGAAAAGTGTCATCTGTCCCCTATTATTCCTTATATACATAAATGACTTAGATAAGGTTATTACAAGTAAAATCAAGTTATTCGCAGATGATACGGTAGTTTACAGAGGGATTAACAGTCCTGCTGATCAAGCATTACTTTCTAACGACCTACACGCAATTCTCGAGTGGTGTAAAAAGTGGCAGTTAGAGCTGAACTTAGGTAAGTGTTCCGTCATGAGATTCTGGAGAAACAAAGAAATTGAGGCGATGAATTACAGTATAGAAAGCGTACAACTAAAATTAGCCGAATCCGTCAAATACTTAGGTGTCATTTTAACAAGTAACCTCTCGTGGGACACACACATACGAAATATATCCGGGAAAGCTAAGCAGAAACTAGAATTCATCAAACGGATAGTAGGTAAAAGCGAAGAAAAAGTCAAAGAGACATGTTACTTTTCTTTAGTTAGACCGCTGCTAGAGTATGCGTCGAGCATATGGGATCCGTACGAGAAAGGATTAATCGCCAAGTTAGAGAAAGTGCAGCGAAAAGCTGCTAGATTCGTCAAAAATTGTTATGATAGAAATAAAAGCTTTACAGGCTAGATACAGGACTTAGGATGGGAATCACTAGCTGAGCGCCGATCACGTGCTAGGTTAAAACTTCTTGTAAGGTTTAGAACGTGTACTTTCTCCAGCGACGTCGAAGAAATAATAAGAACTCCCACCTATATCGGTAGAATGGACCGTCCTCGTAAAATAAGAGAAATATCCTGTAGGACGGAGAGATGCAAAGGCTCATTTTTCCTTGAACAATAGCTGAGCAGAATAAAACTTGCGATCAAAAGTAGCCTCGCATAGGGGCGACAACCCAGACCTAATTTTGGAGTTTTCCCCTTGGTGTTAATGCACCCCCTGCCACACACCCTTGCGGTGGCTTGCAGGGTATACTGTAGATGTACATTCTATTTCCATGTAAAAGATCTGTGATATTGAGTTCTTGATAAACTTACTATTTTCAATGATCTATATTTGGGAGAGGAAATGTCTTTTTAGGCTGGTTTCCAAAGGAAACATAACATTATAAAATGGTTGTGTCTGGATGTCTCCACTAGCAACGTTTGCACCAATGGACCGATTTCATGAAACTTGGTATGAGGCTCGTGCTGCCAGGACCCACCTCCGGGATATATTTTATTTTGCGAAGATTGAAGCCCCAGGTTCGATTCCAGGAACGTTTTTCCCTATTTATAAACTAGAAAGTCTCAAATCCATCGTGCAGCGTGGTTTCTTAAATACTTTAAAATATCTTAAAATGATCGTGATATCGGAGCGAGGTTTTTACTGATCTAAGGAGAAAGAAATGAAGATTCTTATTATTATCTCAAAATTTTGATAATTGATCGTATTTTCTTGAATTTATACTAAAACATCGATTTTAGGCTGTTTTCCAAAGGAAACAGCCTTATGAAATGGTCCTGTCTTACGTGTGTGTGTGTCCCCTACTAACAACTTTTGCACCAATGGACTGATTGTCACGAAACTTGGTATGAGGCTCATGCTGCCTAGGCCCACCTACGAACTATATTTTATTTGGCGAAGATTGAAGGAGAGAGAGGGGGGGAGGACGGGGTAGGAGGATGGGAGAGAGAAGAAGAGAGAAAAGGAGGAAGAATGGCCTGAAATTTAATACTTAATCCACGCATACCAGTCATATTTGACGGTCAATTACGCTAGTTAGCGTATAATCAGTAACATTTATTAAATTCGTTTATTTTAAAAAATAAATGCAAAATATAATGTCAGAAAGAGATTTTGACATTGTTTTTGTATTTTATACCTGATAATCCTCTATTAATTTGTTTTCCAATTCTTCTCTATCTTTGATGAACTATGAAATACAAGTGGTATTTATGGTATGCGAATTCCTTGGAATGACTAACACATACTGAAACAAATCCTATCAAAATAAGTAATCAATTCGGGACGTCAACTTTGGGAATCCAGTGAGCATTAGTCCTGGTTTGGACTTCTTGTTTCGTTTAAAATCGCATTTTATCGGACTGTTGCCATGGAGACGATTACTACCGAACTCGGCTTGAGCATAGACGAGTGAACAAATGAGTTATTAACAACTTTTATATTAACTTATATATATATATCTTATAAATATTTTAGTGTGTGTATATGTATGTATGCATGGGTGTGTGTGTGTGTATGTGCGTGCGTATGCATGTGTGTATGTGTGTATGTGTGTATGTTTGTGTGTATGTGTGCGTTATTATTATTATAAGGGTTCAGTGAGGGTTGTACTCTCTTCGTCACCTTATTTATTCATCATTTTCTATTACTTTGAGGACTCGCTTCAGGAGATTCTCATATTTTTCTTACTCTGCGAGTAGCCTTTTCCGTAATATCATTCATTGACAATCATGAGTATATATATATTTATATAAAACAATTGTGAGTAAATAGATAAATAAATAATTGAACAAATACGTTAAACTAACTGTTGTATATAAAACATTTCCTTTGATATAAAAACATGAGGGAGGTGTAAGTGTTTTTCTTTCTTTCGCGATTTTGAGCACCAGCTCGTCATTCTATAAGTTACAGATAATACCTCCAATGCACCAACATCTGCGAAAGATATCTACTGAGTCTTCTTGGAGGTGGTGTACGTATTCCCGGAGAACTCTCCTTTCCAGACACGCTTTCAGCTCGTTTAGGTAGTCCACGTCTGGAATCTTCCCTTTCTGGAAGAGCGTGTATTGACGATATATACACCCTTTCGTTAACGCCATAATATAGTACGTACGTACGACACCCGCAGTACACATCCTTCAAGTAAACCTTATTCATATTGGTAAGTGCTTTTACTGTGGATACCGCGACCTTCCACACCTCCGCTACTTTCTTACACCGCATGATGATGTGCCACACCGAAGCCTCGATCCCTGGGCACCACGGGCATCCACTGTCCGGCATGATCCCTGCTCTCCATGGGAAGACTCCGTCTGCTAGCCTGTCCAAGGCGAATCACCACGCCACTTCAGCGTCCTTGTCGAATGATGATCTCTGGTGAAAGGAGCTCCAGAAGACGCCATTCTCGTGTCTTCCCCGTAAAGGCCACTCTCTTCTGTTTAACGCATACAACACCTCGCGGTACGCTTCTCTCTTTCCGAGCGGTAGATTTGCGGTGCTCACTCCCGACGATCTCCAGGAAAGCAACACCGAGCTGTAAAATTCGTCCACACTTTTAGACGGTCCGAGGGGAAGCCCATTGAGGAACAGTTCTGCAGACATACCCAGCTCCCGATACATTTATAGCCTTCTCGCCGTCATTATTCTCCACGGAGAATCTTGTGGGTCGTACAAAAACCTTTGGACGTATAAGATCCTAAACGCAGTGATTCTGGAGGCTACATCGACCAGTCCCAGTGCGTGTGTGTGTGTGCGTGCATGCGTGCGTGCGTGCGTGCATACGTGCGTGCATGCGTGCATGCATGCATGCATGAGACTTTAATGCGCAATTACATTAATGGCAAAACTTTACAGAAGAATACATAAAATAGTAAATGTTAATTTAAAAATCGGAGTAATTCCTATTTTAATAAAACTGCTCTATTACGCCAAATATTCTTGGAAAATCAGTCTGCCTTGATTATATGATGGACTCGCCATTGAGATACACCCACGAGCACAAGCCTGACTAAAATTTTTCAATAGTTTCTTTAGGTCGTAGTTAAAATCCCGTATGAACCTCTTCTCGGAATAACACATTTGAGAAATTTGGGGACATCGACAGCTCGGGGCCCCGAGCAATAAAAATCGTTTGCTACTTAAAAGAAAACTTTCCCGAGCGAAGCCGGGCGTTTCAGCTAGTATCCTTTATATGTAAGAAGCAGCTATTTATAATGATGAGAATTCCTTTGAATGACTAACACATAAGTACTGAAACATTTTTTGTCGATATAATTAATCTACCCGGGACGTCAACTTTGGGAAACCAGTCTGTATTAGTCCTGGCTCGGACTTCTTAATTCTACTGGATCAGTGCAGAGGAGCATGGCTGTATTGTACCACTGCTCGCTGCTCGGATAGGGCCGATCGTTGCGCGTAAATCGACTGACGCAAACGAATTATCATACTTAAAAAAATCTCTATCCGGTTTAAGAGTTAATTACTTTTTAATTTATACAGTCATCTTGCAGCCTGCGGGCGACAAGACGGGGCTGTGTGCATTCGTTTACAAGTCCCTGGCGGGGAAAATGGACTCGCATTCCGCGAAAAATGGAAACTCTCGTTGGAAATATTTTATAGTCCTTCCTTCGAGGCGGATAATACGGGAGAAGGCTGTGAGAGGAGGAGGTGAAGGGAGTAGGAGGAGGGAGAAAGAGGAGGGAGAAAGTGTGGCGTGGGCGTTGGAGAGATTGAGCGTTCCGCAGCCATTTTCCAACCACTATCCTACAGACACCACCCACACCTTCCCCGCACATCCACTCCCATTTGCTCTCCTCCCCATCTCTCCCTCCTTCTCTCCCTCCCTCTCTCTCCCTCTCTCACTCCCCTTCCCTCTCTCCCTCTCTCTCTCCTTCCCTCTCTCCCAACGCTCACGCCCTTATAACTGCTTTCGTCTCCACCTCATTACGTACCCTTATTCCGCCCCACTCCTTTCGTCCCCCGTTCTGCATTTCCCGTACCTCTCTCTCCCTCTCCTCCGCATCCTGCAGATTTCGTTTCCATCTTCATGGAGAACGAACGCCGAGACTTTCCTACGACTTCTTTATCCCTTTTTACGCCTTCCTCTCTCTCACACACTCTATCTATTCCTCTCTTTTTCTCTTTCTCTCCTTTCTCTCCCTCTCCCTCTCACTATCTATCAATCCCTCTCTCTCTCTCTGTTTCTCTCTATCTATCTCTCTCATTCTCTTTCTTTCTCTCGATATCATCCATTTCCCTTCCCATAGAAATTATTCTGCCGATCGTTAATTATTCCCTATTTTCCCTGTTGCTTGAAACGACTGGATTTGCAGCGTTTACACCGTTTTTCGTCTGTTTTGTAATTTACAATGGAAGCTTACCCTTAACGGTGCGCTTCTTTGGCCTAAGAGAGTTATGGACAACCTTTCCTAGGTGGGGGGCCACATTGGCGTTTGAAAATTCTTCGGCGGGCCTTATTGAAAGTTGTCATGTGGTCCGGATTAGGCTTTAAATAGGACGTTAACTAGAGATTCTGATATGATATACCTATATCCGTGGAAATTAAATCTAAATTATGTTTTTAGGGTTATCATTTCAATCTCATGTGTCTTTCTGCCGTAAATGGAACGTATATAATATGAATTTCTGGGTTCAATTTTACGAATCTCTTTAATAATAACTTGGCGAGCCGCATAAAACGCTCTCGAGGGCCACTGGTCTGACTGTAAGACAAAAGCGTCGAATTCCCGAGGACTCTCGCTTGTCTCCGCTTCGTCCGTTGTATCGCGAACACGGCCGAGCGGAGATTATTCGAGGTTCGAATGCGATGCAAAGACCGCCTATAGACTGACACTCGACGAAAAATAAGGATTATTTCAGAGGGATTCGATTTTTTCCAGGGATAATGAAATTAAACGAAGTGAACCTTTTTCGGAGACAAAGTTTACTGAAAACAAGATGTTCCAAACGGAACTTATGATGCCTACTTTCCATTTAATCATTTATTTAATATTTATATGGGCAGTAATTGCTTTGAAATCACCGGAAATATGTTGCTCTTTGTGTTTCTAAGTCTAATAATTTAGCGTTATAAAATATTACAAAATACATTCTAACAGAAATCTAAATTGATCACGCGTATTTGTGTGGCAAAAATTATGCGTGGGCGTACTAGAGCAGCGGTGTCCAACCTTTTCGGGCTCGGGGGACACTTGGCTTGCCCGAAACTCACGGCGGGTCCCCTCCCTCCCATAAATCCGTGAATATTCTCTTGAGCGAGGGTGACTGGGTGTATTCCGTTGAGGGACCCTCCTCACTCCCATAACTCCGTGAAACTCATGAAAGAGAGAAAACTTCATAGACAAAAATATTATATAAGTATAGTTTATTTTTATTAATAAAGTTTATAAAAATGGTTTACATAAAAATATAAAGTGGCAGAAATTTATAGTTTTTCATTTCGATGCCATTACAAATAAAATTTTCGATGCTAGTGCGACACTTGAGATTGAACATTTTGTGACACTTTTTTTAAATCTAGTACGCGCGGTGATACAGCGAGTGTCATACAACTCATCAAATGCTTCTCGGAAAGTCGATTCCTGTGTTTGATTTTTATGACATTCATCTGCCAAAATTCCGTCTCGCAAAGGTATGAGGCTATAATAATCCAAGAGGTTGATTAGCCAAAAACGCACACACACACGCACCCGCAAACGCAAAGGTATGAGGATCAGAAAAACGATTTTACTTTATATGCCCACTTCATAATGTTTGCATATATCAAGGAGTCGTTCACTTTTCATGAGCTACAATTAACATTTTCAGTAGACTTCAATCGAATATCACTTTTCATAGTAATTATTTCCAATTCTACATAGCTTTTATTCACAAACGTAAATTGTTCGATCCGTGAAGATAAATTGCTTACACCGAATGCAAAGATGGATTCGCCATAAATAATAAAACAGGCTCAATTCCCATCAGCTCCTGAAAGCGTCTATTTGATTCGTCTTTAAGCAAACGTCATTTATATGTCGTTGCGGCTGATAATTATTCTCGTTATCACCTGTTACTTTTATTATTGATGGAAAGTGCTTGAAATTATGGGATCTCAAATGATAGATCCATAAATCCGACTTATTTTAAAAAGAATTTATAGCATTCAGCATGCTCGAGATATCTTTATCTTTTCCTTGTAATGTTAAATTTAATGCATTTATGTGTGTCGTTATATCTGTTAGAAAAGCCAAATGATTCATCCATAATAAGCCATCGAATTCATTGTAAATTTCTTCTCTTGACTGTAAAACTGTTTTAATTCCAGGCAATAAATCCAATAATCGGTTTAGCACTTTCTTTCTAGTTCAACAGTAGTCGTTAGGATGGCAACACTCTCGTAATGAGTGATAAAAACTTCAAAAATTTTACGCAAAATTCGAAGAAATAAGATCGATAAGTAACATTCTGTGATAAAAATCAGAATCTTTAGTCATTTTCTCAGAGAGTAGTACAAATCTCGTTCAGATATTACAATTCTAAGGAAAAATTACCCTGCACGAGGGATTTCAGATTTTCCTTGTAAATCAAATGAGAAGGATAGTTCCTGGAATCGAACCCGATACATTCAATCATTTCCACCGAGTGCCATGAAAATCGGTCTATTGGTTCAAAAGTTAATAGGGGGAACATACAGACAGACAAAACGACAAAACTATGTATAAGCCTATTTCCATTCTGGAAAGTAAGCTAAAAATAATCGCTGAAAAGCGGCGAGGAGCAATGCGAACAAATCTTTTATTTAAATACTAACTGAAATTAATATAGCGTGTCGTATACTTTTCGATATATTAAAAGAATTCTGATTTTAATTTTTACCGATAAGTAAGTGAAGTTTCAATGTGTGAACTGTTAAAAGAAGCGAATATCAAAGTTTTTTTGCTAACTAACTAACTAACTAACAATATACTACGGGAGGGGGAGGGAGAGAGGGAGAGAAGGATAGATAGATAGCTAGATATACGTCTTTATTAGGGCGAGATTGAGACTAAACAGTCTCCTCTTCCATCTAACCCATTGTCAGTTACATACAATTAGATAGTAACAAGTAATAAAATTAAACTAAAAGGTTACATAAAATGAAGAGCAACATAAAATAAAATGAAATGTATAGGAAAGTATAGGATTTAAAAAAAGATGGGTAATTGTTGTTGTTGCGGGGAAAAACTGCGGAAGATAATGTACTATTCCCTAAGAAAAACCCCACTGCAGGAAAACACCCACACAAAAGGGGAGTGTGAAAAACCCGCGAAACCTACTTAAAGCAATATCTAAAGATTTAGAGGGTCTTGAAATACATATAGTTAAATACATATATAATACATATAGTTAAATACTTAAAAGTAAAGTACACATAAACAGAGTTATACATATGGTGGTGATTTCCGGGATTCTGCCGTGTTGATGCAGAATCCCGGAAATCACCACCATATCAACAGCACGCCGTGGAAGCCTTCGTACTAAGAGTTATACATAAAGCATAAAAAATATATATAAAAGAATAAAATAAGGTAAGTCATATGAATACACACTAAAACTTACATACAAATAATATAAATACACAATATAATATGCATACATAATACAATATCGATACATGTAAATATATCGAAAAAATTGTACCTTTTTTGGAAGACCTGTAGAGAAATAAAATTGCTTGCCATTTTAAGTTAATGAAAGAGAATGGGATAGGAGATGTTTGTGATACAAGTGTTTGAAGGTACATAGGGATGAAGAGTGCTTTATTTCTGGTGGAAGGCTATTCCATAATCTACATGCTGTGACAGTGAAGGATCTGTTGAAGATGTCTGTTCTGTGGTGGGGAGTCAGAAGTTTATGGCATCCTCCAGTGTTACAATTATGAGTTGTGTTAATGGCGATGAACTCTGTTAAAAGATATTGTGGGGTGTTTGTTTTTAAGGATTTGATATAATAAAGAGAGGAGATGCAATTTTCTACGTGATTCGAGATTTAGCCAAGAAGGTTTGAGAAAATATTCCGATATATGGTCTGACTTCTTAAGATCAAATATGAATCGTAGGCAGGAATTGTGGGCTCGTTGCAGCTTTAAGGCAAGCTCCTTGGATAGGTCTTGATATACAACGTCACAGTAGTCGAGGTGTGGAACGATTAATGAAGTAACCAGCCTTATTTTTAGAGAAGAGGGAGAGGTAGAGAGGGAGGGGGAGGTAGAGGGGGAGGAGGAGGGGGAGGGGAGGGGATGGGGAGGGGGAGAGGGAGGAGTGGGGAGGGAGAGGGAAAGGGAGAGGGAAAGGGAGAGGGAAAGGGAGAGGGATATGGAGAGGGAAACAGAGAGGGAAAGGGAGAGGGAGAGGGAAAGGGAGAGGGGGAGGGGGCTGGAGGGGGTAGAGGAATATAGGGGGAGAGAGGGGATGAGAGGGAGAAAGGGAGATAGGGGGAGAGGGAGGAAGGAGAAGGGGGAGGGGGGAGAGGTGAAGGGGGATAGGAAAAGGAAGTGGGGGAGGGGGAGAGGAGGAGAGGGAGAGCGGGGAGTGGGAGGAGGAGAAGGGGGAGGGGACGTGGAGCGAAGGGGGAGAAGTGGAGGGGAGGGGGAGAGGGGGAGAAGGAGAGGGGGAGAAGGAGAGAGGAAGGGAGAGAGGGGGAGAAAGGGAGAGAGGGGGAGAAAGGGAGAGAGGGAGTGAGAGAGGGAGATAGTGAGAGGGAGAGAGGAAGAAAGGGGGAGCGGAAGAGAGGGAGAGAGAGAGAGGGAGAGTGGGAGAGGAAGAGAGGGAGAGTGGAAGAGAGGGAGGGAGAGAGGAAGAGGGAGAGGGAAAGAGGTAGAAAGGGAGAGAGAGAGGGGGAGAAGAAGAGAGGGAGAGTGGGATAGGGAGAGAGGGAGACAGACAGACAGACAAACGAGAGGAAGAGGGAGAGAGGGAGTGGGGGGAGGGAGAGGGAGAGAGGCAGAGGGAGAGAGGGAGAGGGAGGGGAGGGAGGGAGAAGGAGGAAGATGGAGACAGACAGACAGACAAACGACTTTATTAGAGCGAAATTGAGACTATGTAGTCCCTTTTTACATTTAACCCTTTCGTCATATAAGTAATTACAATATTTACAAAATAAGAGAAATTAATTACATACAGATTTCAACAAAATACATATTAATTACAAGTTAATATATTTGTTAGTAGATAACAGAGCATTACCAAAGAATGTTAGTTTTGTGGGTCATAAGAAACTGTGTATTAGTTATTTTTTAACACAGAAAAAATTCCCACAGCGGAAAACACCTACGAAGAGAAGAGAGGTGTAAAAAACCGCGAAAGTTTCTAAAATAGATCAGGGGAAGGAAAAAAATACAATAATATGAGAAACAGAAAAAATAATTTATATCCATGTAAGGGAGGGAGGGGTGAGAGGGGAATAGGGATTGTAGGGTAAGATATGCCTGGTTGATTACAGAGTAATTATAATACAGGAGAATAAAGTAAATAAATTAAGAAATTATGCACAATAATCGTTTCCTTTGACAACCTTAAAGAGAAGATAGAGCGTGGTTCAATGCATGGGGAGTGAGAGGAGATGCTTGTAATACAAGCGTTTAAAAGTGCTTAGAGATAGAGAGTTTCTTATTAACGTTGGAAGGCCATTCCAGAGTTTACAAGCAGTGACAGTAAAAGATTTGTTGTCAATTTCTGTTATATGAAGTGGATTTAGTAGTTTATCGCATCCTCTGGTATTGCAATGGTGAACTGTATTAATGGTGACAAAATTAGATGAAAGATAACAAGGGATGTTGTTATTTAGAATTTGATACAATAGAGAGAGAAGGTGAAGGTTTCTTCGGGAATCAAGTTTTAGCCAGGAGAGTCGACGGAAGTATTCTGAGACACGGTCAGATTTTTTAAGATTAAAGATGAATCTGATGCAGGCGTTATGAGAACGTTGTAGCGTAATGGCGAGTTCCTTTGATAAGTCCTGGTATACAACATCACAATAATCGAAGTGAGGAAGAATTAGGGAGAGAGAGGGGGAGGGAGGGAGAGGGAGGAAGAGGGAAATGGAGGGAGAGGGAGGGAGAGGTAAGGAGAGAAAGGGAGAGGGAGGGGGGGGGGGAAGGAGAAGGAGGGGGAGGGAGAAGGAGGTGGAGGGAGGGAGATGGAGGGAGGGAGAGGGAGGGAGATGGAGGGAGGGAGAGGGAGGGAGAGGGGGAGATTGAGGGAGGGAGAGGGGGAGAGAGAGAGGGGGGAGATCGGGGGAGTGAGGGGGGAGGGGAGGGGGGAGGGAGAGAGAGAGCCAATAATAATGAAGGTGGGGCCTTCGCGGACGAAAACTCTTTCTGACACTGGTCTTAAACGTGGAAACGTCGAGTCTCTCAGTCCTCTATTGTCCAGGTGCTTATTCTGCTGAAGTTGTGCACTTACATTTGCCTCACGAGGCCAATCTTAAGGTACGTTGCAGTGTAGTAGATATGTCAACGCCGAGTTTCAGTTCTTTGTGCAGGAGACCGCACTTCATAACAGCGAAGACATACGAGCGGTCCCGTTATTGAACGAAATTTCAATCGCAAATTCCGTTGAAACGCAATATTACCCTAACAATTCTTTCTTCCCAATCCGCCTCCATTTTGCAGCAGCATCCTCCGCAGCAGCGGGTGCAGTAACAGAGCTCGATGTTACATCGACCGACAGCAGCGCTAATCTGTTTGGTACAGGAATAGGTTCACCCTGTCCTTTACCTGACCCCAACCTTGGCAGCACCACCTCGCGACTACCACAAGTGGCCACACTCCACTCATCGGGCTTCAGTGAGTGCGGCGTCTCTCTCTGCGGCGCAACAGGAATGAAAATACATACACAATAACTACTTTGGTATAAATATTATTTTTTAAGGAAAGAATAAAATTTCTAAGAAAAAACTTCGAGACTTAAAAATTAACTATTAAGCTAGATAAAATAAAACCTATAACATAGATGTTATAAAAAAGGTAACTCTAACAAATGATAAATAAAATTTGCAAAAGGATAACAAATTGAGTAAAATATACGTTGGGTCTACTCTACAGGTACAGCAACTCTAATGGTACCGACATACTACTCGCTCGAAAATTCGTGGGATCTGGCAGGAGCAAGTGAAAGCACGTCCGTTCTCTCCGACGGTCAGTTAGAGAATAAGCAACAAACATAATCACTGCCAGAAACTACGATTGAACTCTAGTGTATTTGTTTATTTTTCTGGCGATTCAGGTAGAGAGAGGAATAGTGGTGGGAGAGAGGGAAGTCGTGAAAGGAGATAAAGTGGAAAGAGATCAGGATACCCTTCAAGTGCAGCTCATTAAGAATCGTGTTCTCGAACCGTAAAGTTTACACGGTATTTGCTGCATAAGTGTTAATGCTCCTGAAGTTCATTTTCTAGTCTTTTATTTCCGGAAAATTCGACGAATCTGCGATAACGGAAAGAAATATTAAAAACAACATATGTTAATGTCCAACTACTAATCGTTGAAAGGAAGGGGGGAGGGGCAAGAAAGGAGGAATCTGTGATTCGGCGCAGTGATTGCCCTTAGTTCCGATTCAGAAGAAGAAGAATAGGGAAAACAGAAGAGAAATGTGATCCGAACAATCGCAGAGAATCGAATGAATCTCTTCCAAATTTTTATGGTTTGCAGCACTGGAGAATACCTGTGACCTCTCTCTTTCTTTTTTCCTTTTCTCTCTCTCTCTGGCCATCTTGACTGCCTACGACTTGGCTTGCCCAGCGGTTCACGAATGTTGCTCTGAGGCGATATCATTTTTACGCCACAGCTTTCATCAAACGGAGTGCCTCTCGGCAATAAACAAGGAGATTTCCGTCGAACTAGCGAGAGAGAAGTAGAAGTGTGTAAGTAGAGGAGCAGAGGCGAGTGGAGTGTTTAGGTGTGAGATTCCAGCGTGGGAGGTGCGTGGGGCTAGTGGGGCAGGCCCGTAATCGGCTGTGCTGAAGGCGTCTCTAAAGCGAGCATTCAATCACACCCTTGGGGACGCAAGGTGTCTGGGGAAATTGTATGGAGGTGAGACATCTGGACGCGGCCCTTGGAACTGTTCTAACTGGGGGCTTTTCGCAAATACGTCTGGCTTTGAAATGAACTGGAAGTAACATGAAAAATGACAGTGTCTGAATGTATAGAATTTAAAATTCCCGCCATATAATTCGATTTAAATAAAGAATGGAAAACATTCATTCTGAAATATGTCTATACAAACATTTTGAATGAACATGATTAACTGAAAGTTACGAAAGGAATGACCGTGTCTAAATATAGAATTTAGAAATCCCGTTTAATTTAAATAAGGATTAGGAAAATTTCATTCTGAAATATGTTAACACAAAAATTTTGGATAAATATAGTAATTAACCGAAAGTTACAAAAAGGATGACGGCGTCTAAATATAGAATTTAGAAATCCCGCGATAGAAATTAATTTAAATAATGAATGGAAAACTTTCACATTCTGAAATATGTTAACACAAATATTTTTGAATAAATATTTTATGCGAATCGACAAGCTTTCGCCTTCTGCCCTTCGGTTTTATTCTATCACTATTGGCACTCGCGAAACATTTCGCTAAATGATACACAGCAATTATTATCAAACTTTTGTTATTAATGCTTTAAAATTGTTTCTTTTTACTGAAAGATATGCAATTTTGCCATATATCTACAACTAATTCAACCATTTATTTCAATTTTGCAAAAAATGGAAAGTAGTCTTATGAGATCGCCTCGGTTTCCGTGTGTGTGTGTGACCCCCCCCCTTCTAAAACATCTTCTTTATGAATGGACTAAATTACATGAAACTTGGTGTAAGGCTGGTGCTCTAGGAGATTACCTCCGGGCCACAATTTACATTCCGAATTTAGAGGTCCCGAGCTCGATTATAGGTGAGTTCTTTTCCCGTTTATTTACATAGTTAATTTAAAATCAGTCGTGCAGAGATTTTTCTTTTGCATTTTAAAATATTTTAGAATTATGATGTTGGTGTGGGATTTGTACTGTTTTAAGGGAAAAAAAGTGAAAATTCTTATTTTGTTCATATTATTTTGATTTTCGATCTTATTTGTTTGAATTTCTCTAAAAACTTTCATTTCGGCGTTTTGAAAGCCATTTTTTCGATTTGTTGCTATGGTGACGATTGTTGCCGAACTCGGCTGGAGCATAGCCGAGTGCACATTCAAGCTGTGTTTCGATTCATAGCTATCGAGGTAACAATCAACCCTTAGGTCGATTCATATCTATCGGAATTGCAGCGAAAAAATATGAATACTACACATTACTGTCAGTAACACCTTGATTCTACACAGCAATTTTATTTATACATGCCTATTTAAGATTGTTCACTCAAACGATCAGGTTAGCTTATTCAACATTTAGGGCAGTGGTGCTCAAACTACGGCCCGCTGGTAGAGTCCGGTCCGCCCAGTGCCTTCATCCTGCCCACCATTGCAGCGAACTATAATTTTCGGTGCAAAAACATCCACTGATGTGCTAAGTGCTAATGACAAACTATAGATAGAATATAGAAATATAACAATCCAACAGTTGAATTTGAATAGATTTAAGTAATACCACAATACAAAAATACACCTCATAGGTGAAGGCGATTCGAAACGAAACTTAGTTAATGTCAGTTAAATCACATCCAATAGTTACTATCACTCTTCCGGCTCCCGGTAGGTCAATGTCCACTCAACACTGAATAGTTTCTTCCTCCGCCGGGGTGAATGGAATAGCACACACCTGCGTCGACTTCTCCTCTCGGCGCTCCGCTGTGCGTCTCGTCGCTCGGGAGGCCACTATCGGAATGGGCTGTCACGTGACGCCGGTGGTGAAGGAGGGAGGGGATGACGTCAGGCGGGTAATTCGAAATAGTTGAATTATTCTCGATGATTGGTCGCTTTTCCACTGCTCTTGCATAACCATGGGGAAGAGGGAAAGTTAAAGAGGTGAGGGGTAATTAGGGTATATAAAGGAGAGAGGCACCCCGGGAGGGCGTGTCGACCGTGGCGTGGCGTTCGTGGGTGTGTCGTTCAGTCCGGCGATATCACGAATATCGGCTATCGTGCTATCGTATAAGTGCGGGAGTAAAAAGGGAGGGGAGGAAAAAATCGCCACATCCTCCCTGGGAAAAATGATGAAAACGGGACCAATAAAAGTTTCAATTGGTTGGGGAGGGTAAGTTTCTAAGTCCCCTTATTCCCTGCACTGTTCCCGGATCATGAATGAAGCACAGAACACACTCCTTCGTTGTCTCTTTCAAGATAGTTTATTATTATTATTATTGAACGCTTATTTGTCAAGACACTTAAAATTGGAATATTACACGTGGGGATTGCATGCTCTGGCAATCAGAGTTCGAGCTACTGTCACGGCTAAAGTTCTCTGAAGAAGTCCACTGGTTCGCCGTGATGAAGCTAGTCGGGAAAGCACTTGTCCATTGGAATGTAGTTTTTCCCAGGATAATCACTTTGGGGGTACATAGGGATGATGCACTTGGCACTCGTGTCGGCATCTTGCCAAGCCGAACACTCAATAACATGTAGGAATATCTCCCTCAAAATAATAAATAATCATAATTACAATATGCCAACTATCGTGGCTTAAGGAAACAAAATTGATACCCATCCTTGCCTCAGGGATAGAGTGAGAATAGATTGTATGTCATTGATAACATTACAGAAATAGAATTTCATGACATAACAAAAGCAAACTTTCCTGAGCATTTCCTTCTTGGAAATATTATACGTCATAGCATAAACATTAATTCTTAGGCAAGGGCAACTAGTAATCATACTGTTATTAAGCATTTGAAAAGATGATTATTAGGCAGGGCATTGGTTAATCCAGGCATAGTATCTCTATTAATTAACAGTGTAATATTTCAATTGATTTGGCCATGTGAGTCCCTTCATCGTATCATATTTAAGCACATTAACAAGGTAATATTCAAATCATTAACAATATTATATTCAAATTAACTTGACTGTGGTATATTATTAAATTGGCCCCAATAGTTAAGTTCCTTCACAGTATGCATAATATTATCACTGATATTAAATTCATTAACTACATAATATTCAAATTAACCTGTAGTGTGGTATCTTAATAGGGTAGACATAGTACATAAATCCCTTCATAATATGATATTTAAATTCTTAACCTAAACATGGTTTCAATTAAACTAACTCATAATATGGTATTACAATAAATTGTGGCATACTTCCTAATACATAAGGTACATATAGACATTTTAAATGTATCCTTAGCCCAATTGGGGTTAGTCTACAAAACTGGTAATTATTACCAAAAAAAAAGAAACATGGCTAGGTTAGGTTGTGTTTTTTTTGCCATGTTGACCTTCATAGATGTCCAGAATACCATCTATGATGCCTGGTATATTGTACGCTAAACAGCGATTTTCTTGGCACATGGCCGAATAAGTTTATTCAATATGTTTTACCAGATTTGCATCTGGGGGCTGGTTGCGATGATCAGAATCACCGGGCGATGAGTTCGCTACCTCTACGCCAAGACAAGTTTTTCAATATATTTTACCAGATTTGCATCTGGGGGCTGGTTGCGATGATCAGAATCACCGGGCGATGAGTTCGCTACCTCTACGCTAAGAATAGATACATATACAACAAATTAAGTACAATAAAGTTTAAGTTGAGAGATATTTACAATTCTCTCCTTATTTGGGGATAGCTGAAGAACAGCTGTTACGGGAGATATGAACCTTTTGATAGGTGAAGGGCCGGCCCACTGAGGGGTTAACTTAGCAGTTCTATGGAGCATCTTGGAACTAGTAGGAAACCTTCTATATAACACTAAATCACCGATTTTAAATGGGTTCCCAGTATGGCTTTTATCAAAAGCAAGTGCCTGCCTACGTCTGGTCGCCTTGAGATTATTGAGCACTTGTTGTCACAAGGAATGCCTCTCAGAGGGAGTTAGGTCCTCAGCCAGAGCCTGAGGAGGAATTCTCCAGAAATTTGTCAAGGGATGAGGAAGCTCTCTGCCCATAAATATCCTTGCTGGAGTATAGCCCGTGCTGCTATGTTTAGCAGAATTAAAAGCAAAGGTTAAGCTAGGTAAGAATTCATCCCATTTCCGGTGGTCATTCTGTGACAAGATGGTTAAGGCATATTTTAGGTTACGGTGGACACGTTCAGCTTGATTAGGCTGAGGATAGTAGGGGGCTGTGAAAATTTGCTTAATACCATATTTAAAACACATATCAGAGAATGCAGTGGAACGAAATTGGGAACCATTATCAGAAACAATATATTTAGGATAACCAAATTTAGGAAATATTTTGTTAAACAAGACAGAAACCACTTGAGAAGCCAAGGGGAGAACGCAGAGGTTAACTTAACGAATCGCATGTACGAACATGCAAGTACGAAATCGCTAGTTCGAATATCGCCGCTATCATATAAGTGCTATCGTATAAGTGCGGGAGTAAAAAGGGGGGGGGGGGAAATCGCCACACCATGAAGGGCACAATATAGCATAAAGTCACAAGAAGTCCAAATAAGGACTAATGAAGGCCGGTTTCCCAAAGTAGACTTCCAAAACTTATTATTTATATTGACAGAAAATGTTTTAGTAAATGTTAATCATTCCACAAAATTCTCATACCATAAATGACATTTGTAATTCATAGTTTATCAATGTTAAAGAAAAATTAAAATACAAATGAATAGAGAGCATTATCGGGCTTAAAATATCAAAGCAATGTCAAAATCTCTTTCTGACATTTTATTGTTTTGCATGTATTTTTTAAAATAAACGAATTTAATGCATGTTACTGTTTATACGCTGATATATAAGTATGGATCAACTGTCCGTTGCTGAAGAATAGTCGAGGGGAAAAGAAAATAATCCATTTGTTCACTCGTCAGTGCTCAAGCCGAGTTCGTCTCCATGGCAAGAATTAGATAAAATGCGATTTAAAACGCAAAATAGCTGTTTGAGTAGAAATTTGAGAAAAAACGATCAATTATCAAAGATAAGTGATAAGAATATCTATCTATCTAAGAATATCTATCAATCTAAGAATATCTACATGCTTTTACCCTTAGAACAGTACACACCTCGCTCCGATATCACAATTTTAAGATATTTAAAGTCTGAAAGACAACATATCTACACGATGGATTTGAGACTTCCTATGCAAAACAAACAAGGAAAATACTTTCCTGGAATCAAACCCGGGAGTATAATCTTTGCCAAATAAAATGTAGTCCGGAGGTGGGCCCTGGCATATCAAGTTTTATGAAATCGGTCTATTGATACTAAAGCTCTTAGTGAGACATGCACACACTGATAAGACCATTTCGTAAAGCTATGTTCCCTTAGGAAACCAGCCTAACCATGGGAAAAAATCGAAGGATGATGCTGGTAGTTAGATTCTCCATCCTAAATGAAATGTAGAAGTAAAATGTTTTATGAGACTTACACTTTAATAGCAAAAGACGACCGGTTTCGACTAAGAGCTAATCATCATCAAGTTAGGGAAACAAAAAGCAACAAAAATATATGGTGGAAGAGGGTAAAGAGGTAGGGTTTGAGATATGAATGTAAGTAACCAATAAGGAGTGAGGGAGGGCAGTTGAGGAAGGTGTGGTGAATCCATGTCGGTGGGTGTTGGGGGAGGGGAGGGGAGGAGGGATGGCGGATGGATGGAAACGAAGTATGCAGGGGGGATGTGTGTGGAAGGTGGTTAACGAGGTGTTCACTGTCCTATTTGTGTAAAAGTATTTGTAATCGTTCAAAGATATTTAATCTGGAGCCTTTATTTTCGAAATGTGTGACAACCGGTGTAAAGTTGGATGAATGTTTGTTTTGCAGAAGGTGTTGGGCGAAATGAGTTTTTATGGAGTCTTATAAGGTACATTCATACTATATACATGTAATATGACAAATCAAAATACAAGTGTGAGACTTTTCCTAGATTTGTATATGGTTTAGTATATAATACAAATCTAATACAAGTATATCATCATCATCATAGGTAGTCTGTCCGTAGACAAGTCCGTGATTATTCATGGTTAAACTTGGTTCTCCATATATTCCTATTTTCCGCTGTCCTCTTCATATCTTGATAACTCTCTTTCCCTTTCAAATCGTCTATGAGCTGAAACCTTTTCCTACCTCTTTCCCTTTTCCCATCTAGTTTTCCTTCTAACACATCTTTAATCATACTCTCTCTCCTCAGGTAATGTCCAACCCAGTTAGCCTTCCTCATTCTGATAGTCTGTATAATCTTTCGCTTCTCTCCTATTCTTCGTAGCACTTCATCGTTTTTCATCCTATCTGTCCATTTTATCTTCAACATTCTCCTTCAAGTCCACATTTCAAAGCTTTCCAAGTATTTGATGTCATTTTTCCTTAGCGTCCATGTTTCTGCCCCATACAATGCTATGCTCCATACGTAGCATTTTATCAACTTCTTGCGGATATCTTCCCTTATATTCCCTGTAAGTAGTTGTTTCTTTCTCCTGAAAGCCGCTTTTGCTTTTCCTAATCTAGTTCTGATCTCATCCGTACATTTTGCTTCTCGTGTTATGATGCTTCCAAGGTATTTATATTCTGAAACTTGTTCTAAAGGCTTTTCCCCAATACTTATGCTCATATTCTCTTCTTTGCCCGATATTCGAATGATCTTGGATTTCTCTGTATTTATTTTCATACCGTATTTTCTACCTGTTATCACTAATCTATTTATCATTTTTTGTAGCTCCTCTTCCTTTCTTGCTAGAAGTACTTGATCGTCTGCGTATTTTACTGTTCTTATAAACCTTCCTACAATTTTGAAATCTCCTGTGCCTTCTAAAGCTTCTTGCATTAGACTTTCTCCATATATATTGAATAGGGTTGGCGATAGGCAGCAGCCTTGTCTTACTCCTCTACCGATATTTATTCCGCAGGTGTCCACATTCTCAAACCTGACCTTTACAATTTGATTCACATGTAGATTCCTAATCAGTCTCCTGTCTTTCCAGTCTACACCTATATCCTTTAATATCTTCATCAACTTTACCCAATTTACTCTATCAAAGGCCTTCTGTATTACGAATACTCAGCGTAAAAACGAAAATAAAAGGGGAGGGCCTAAGGTACGCCAAGGAAACACAGTCGACATGAGTATCAATCGACAGAGATCTTTATAGCGATTACGAATACACAGCGTAAAAAGAAAATAAATGGGGGATGGAGGGGGGAGGGAATAGGCGGGAGGGCGTAATGTACGCCAAGGAAACACACTAACTCTTCTGGGCTCAAGTAGGCGATTTACAGATGGGTGTTAACAATAAGAAAAGAAATTTGTAGATTGCCCGGATGCCGTCAAAAAGATAAACAGGCGGAGAGTATGTCTCACGCCAAAATATCATTACGACTCACGGAAGGACCTAAATGATATAAGGCTAAATGTAAACTTTCTAGTATAGAAATATGATGTATTACTGAAAACATTGAATAGTTACAATAATAACATTGATGATCTAAACCTTAGTATAGTACAACAAAGAGATGAACTACGTGAAAAACATTACATTATTATCAATTGAGAAAACAAGGGGAATAGATTAGATCGAGATTACTTAGATAAAACATAACATATAGTGTGCATATACGAGGATCTGAAAGATAAAGATATTAATGGTATAGTTAATAATATTGTTAATAAGTTAGAAATAGAAAGTTTTAGCGAAAATAATATTGATGATGTGTATGTAGTTAAAAAATCGCCGAGCAGATAACAAAGTAAAATCGTGGTAAGTTTCGTTTCAAAAATAATAAAAGACATTTGCCGCACTAACCGAAAGCCATTAACAGATGACGATATTTTGAGCAATAATAATAATAATAGCAGATTTTATGTTAATGAGGCCTTAACCATATAATATGGAGAACTATTCTGGAAAACCAGGCAACTATGTAAATATGTCAGACATAACTTCGTTTGGATAAAAAATTGTTTCACTTATGTTATTTAGGAGGAAAATGAAATACTGCTTAAAATCAATACCGAAGATATAAACAAAATCTATACCAGCATATAATAATTCCTGACTAATATTCAACTACATTTACAATGGAAGATTTGGAAACGATTACAACATATAATTAACTATAATATACATGAATCTATAATTAATGATAATAGTATACCCTTATTAATGACTTTTCTGTGTTTCATCTAAACTTTATGTCCATTAAGAAGAATTGGGAAGAATTTCAAACATTTTCTGCCACCTATCACGGAAAATAAATATAGCTTTGATTGTTCTGACTGAAGTCAATATTATGATGAATTATGAGGATATATAGCGTATGGAAGGATATGTTATGGTAATTTTAATAAACGGAGATAATTTTTCTTACTAACTCACTATAACGCAAAAATGTTTCGAAAATTTAACTGAGACTAAATAAGAAAAAGTAAAAAAATCAGATGTGGCCACTACATGACTTTCTCCATACCTGTAACATATCTAAAAATTCCAAATAGATTAAATGACAATAAATATTTTACGGAACTGCGAGAAAAATTCAAAGACTTAACAAAGAACAGAAATAAATACCAACCGTAGTCTTCTGATATTGGATATAGCCACGAAACTCCAACAATTATTAAGAAAATTAAAAGGAGCGTTAGTAATACGTAACTAAGCGTAAAATGTTTGCAATAATCGCCGGTAGGTGGTGTGGTGGTGGCAGTAAAAAAATTAGTTATTAAAATACCTCTTAAGCAATGCATTATATGGGAAAACATTTCGAAAAAACGTTGTAGAAAATTAAATTTCCTACAACCTGTATTCCAAAACTTTTTTACAATCATTAAATATTAAAGCAAATATAAAAAAGAGATAAAGAAGAATAAACACCACTTACTGTCAACAGATTTTTGCTAAATTATAATCAGTCCTTGACTTACTTAAATATGGGGGGTGCTGGTGGTGTAGTGGTTAGGACGCTGGCTGCTACTCGCCCGAGGCTTGAAAAAGTCATCGGGTACGAATCCTGCGCAAGTAGGATTTTTCCAAGGTCGCCCGGCCCCCTGTCTGTGTGGTTAGAGGAGACCGTGCAAATTCAGCTGTTCCGTCCTTCGGAAGGGACGTTAAGCCGTTGCCCCCCCTGGTGTTCTTCGTAAGAGCAGGCAAATGCCGGCACCGGGTTTCCATCCTCCCTTCCCCGGCTATTCATTGCACTACCTCTGAGATACCCACTGTGCGTAGAACAGAGGCGAATCGGCTGGGCATTCAAATTCAAATATGAAATTTTATGCTGATCGAAGTTAGAGTTTAGAGTTATGAGTTAGAGCGCCCATGAAATTCCGGTCAAAGATCCACCCACAGACATCATCAAGAAAATAGTAAAAACGTGTTCAGGGGACCTTACAACATGTATACCCGTTGTAATCTCGAATTCGATTTTTTTCATGAAAACAATGCTTTCTCTATACATACTTTGTATTTGGAGAAAGTAATAAAGAATGTGAGGATTTAGAATGCTTTATGACTTCGTATGAAGGGAACAGCGAGATGAATTAATTTCTAGAATAAGAAGATTGAAAATAGGAAGAGACGGGAAGTGGATGTATAAAACATTCGTTTTCAAGAGAAAGAAAATATAAATTAATCCTAAGGACCCAATGTTTGGGCGGCTTATCCTAAAACAAAGCAGTAATTTCTCAATATGAATGCGAAAAGCTATATTATTTTATATTTCAAAGTATAATCTCTTAAGTCATATTAAACACTGTGTTCCATAGCGTCGCATTTGTGTTTTACATGGGGAAATTAATTGCTCCCCACAATGGTAATTATGCTCAAGGTGAATTTTTTAGAGTAAAACAATCGCAAATGGACTCATGTCGAATAGAATTTCACGAAATTTTCAAACTGCATTTTTTTCGAGCGACAAATTTTCGAATGAAATGTTGTTGGCAAATTTAACTCAATGGCGAATTATCCAATGATATATATTTCGCCCTCCCTAAGGACTGCATAACTTTACAGAGGTGGGAGGGTTTGTGTACTCTTATGAACCAAAGAGCTATGCCGGCAAGAGATAATTCTCCTGGTAGGACCATCCAAGCCGGAAATGTCTGAGGGGAAGAGTCAGACTAAGAAGCAGTCTTGGGGGCTTTACATCCCCCTGTGCAAGGACAGCAGCTTGCACAGTACCTCTGTAGGTGGTGATTATGTGGATTTGAACAGCTACAGATGGGTAATCACTCTGTGAAACTGCGATGAGGAAAGCAAGGGGAAACTACCTCATTATATATCCCATGATAGGCTGAAAAGCTGCAAATACCTCTATGGATCTCTCTGGGGTAAAATATTCCGGAGGTAAAATAGTCCCCCAATCGGATCTCCGGGTGGGGACTACCCTAGGGGATGCACAGAGGAAATGTAACATTAATAAGAAAGCAAGTGGTGAGAAATTAAGAATAGGCACATGGAATGTTAAGACTATGAATTCAGGTGGTAAACTAGAGAACTTAAAAAGGGAAATGATAAGGAATAATGTAGGTATAGTAGGTCTTAGTGAAGTTCGGTGGGAAGGAGAAGGCGAGATAAATTCAGACGAATTTAAGATTATTTACTCGGGAGGAGAGAAAAAGGAAAGGGGAGTGGGGATTATAATGAGAAAAGAGATAGCTGAAAGAATTAGCAAGGTAGTGACAGTTAATGATAGATTAATAGCCGTAAAACTTCAGATGGAGCCAGTGGAAATGCTTATAATTCAAGTGTATATGCCAACGACTAATGCTGGCGACGACGAAGTAGATGAAATGTATTAACAGATTATGGAGATATTGGAGGAGGAGGAAAAAGGAAGGGTCAACACCATAGTAATGGGAGACTGGAACAGTGTAGTCGGAGAGGGAGAGGAAGATAACATAGTGGGAAAATATGGAATAGGGAAGAGAAATGAAAGAGGGGAGAAACTTGTGGAATTCTGCCATAGAAATAGATTGATTGTAACTAATACATGGTTTAAGCATCACCAGCGGAGACTTTACACATAGAGAAGCCCAGGAGACCAGAGATGATACCAGATAGATTACATGCTAGTCAATGAAAGATTTAGAAATAGCATTAAAAATGTGAAAACACTACCAGGGGCAGATATCGATTCCGACCACAACCTTTTGGTGGAAAATACACAATGTAGACTGAAGAGCATTAAGAGAAACATAAGAGTTAAAAAGAAATGGAACTTAGAGGAACTCCTTAAAAACAAGGAGACTATCATGACTGAGCTGGAGGAAAGGCTGGGAGAGAGAGCTGAAGAAAATAGGAAGAATGTAGATGAGGAGTGTAGATACATCCATAGCAATATTAAAGATGTAATGGAAAAGAAGGTAGGAAAGATAACGGGTGAAAGAATCAAAAAACCCTGGATAACAGCAGCCATGCTGCAAAAAATGGAAGAGCGGAGAAAGTGGAAGAACATAAACACTGAAGAAGGCCAAAGAAAGTATAAGGAGTTAAATAATGCTTTAAGAAGGGAAACAGATAAAGCCAGAGTACAGTGGATAAATGAGAAATGCGAGGAGACTGTCGAGTGTGAAAGAATTTGTAGAACAGACCTCATGTATAGCAAAGCAAGGGAACTATTCAAGAAAAAGGAAAGAAAGATAGGACGTAAAGGAATCATGAACAAAAGTGGTAAAATAGTCTCGGAGCCAGACAATGTAAAGAATGTTTGGAAAGAATACATTGAGGTGCTGTATGACAAAGAAGGAAAGCCAAGAAATATTGAATTAAATGAAAAAGAGGATGTGGAAAAAGATCAGCTAGGACCAAGTATTCTCGAGTCTGAAGTTAAAAGAGCAATCGATGACATGAAAAGAAGGAAGGCTGTTGGGAGTGATGATATACCAGTTGACGTTCTTAAGGTTTTGGGGTCGAAAGCAGTTAAGCAACTAACAAAATTTTTTAACCAAGTATATGATACTGGCATATGGCCTGAAGATTTTTTAGATGTTGTTATGGTACCACTGGAGAAAAAGAACAATGCAAAAAGTTGTAAGAATTACAGAACTATTAGTTTAATTTCTCATACAGCTAAGGTTATAACTAGAATAATAACCAAAAGAATTGAATGTAAAATAGAAAAGGAGCTGCAAGATAATCAGTTTGGTTTTAGAAGAGGAAGGGGGACTAGAGATGCTATAGGATGTATGAGGATGATGATAGCAAGAGCGCTAGACGTCAATAAAGATATGTATTTTTGTTTTGTAGATTGGGAGAAAGCTTTTGACCGAGTGAAATGGGATAAAATGCTGGGTATTTTAAACAAAATAGGAATAGATTGGAAAGATAAAAGACTGCTTAAAAACCTTTACTTTGATCAAAAGATTAGAGTCAGGGTTGAAGGAGAAGAAACAGAAAGTACTTCAATAGGGAGGGGAGTGAGGCAGGGTTGTCCTATTTCACCAGCGATATTTAATATTTATGCAGAAACAATAACAGAAGAAGCGTTGATGGAAGAGAAAGGATTTAAGATAGGAGGTGAAAGTATTACCACCATTAAATACGCAGATGATCAGGGCTTAATAGCAGAAGACGAGAAAGAGCTTCAGATGATGACAGACAGACTAGTGGAGGTTGGCCAACAATATGGAATGAAGATCAATGCTGAAAAAACGAAAGTCATGGTGGTTTCAAAGGAACATAAAGAATTAAATATAATGGTAAATGGCCAAAAATTGGAACAAGTAAGTAGTTTCAAATATCTCGGCAGTATTTTAGCGCAGGATGGAAGTAGTACACAGGACATCAGAAGTAGGATTGCAATGGCAAAAGCAGCATTTAACGAGAAGAAGGAGCTTCTCACAAGCAAGAAAATAAATTTAGAAACAAGGAAGAAATTAGCAAAATGCTACATATGGAGCATAGCTCTTTATGGTGCAGAGACGTGGACGGTAAGGAGAAAGGAGGAAAAATATTTAGAAAGTTTTGTGATGTGGGTATGGAGGAGAATGATGAAAGTGAAATGGACAGGGAGGAAGAGAAACGAAGAAGTATTAGAAATGGTGGGAGAAGAAAGGATGCTAATAAAAACAATCAGGAAAAGAAAAGCAAATTGAATAGGGCACATATTGAAA
The DNA here is from genome assembly GCA_028673005.1 of Tanypteryx hageni. NCBI lineage: Eukaryota > Metazoa > Arthropoda > Insecta > Odonata > Petaluridae > Tanypteryx > Tanypteryx hageni. The sequence continues at coordinate 97,829,914 of CM054118.1, forward strand.
AGACAGTGTTTTCAAAGGACGATCTTAGAAGGAAAAATTAGTGGAAAAAGAGGAAGAGGGAGAAAAAGAATAGGAATATTAGATAATATAAAGCAGGGATATAATACTTATAGAGATATAAAAGAGGCTTCTAGGGAGAGAGAGAAATGGAGGCAGCGATTCAGTTAAAACCTGTCTTCGGACAGAAGCATGATGATGATGATGATATATTTCGAAAAATAATGCGAAAAAGGATATTTAGGCTTGGTTGGTTTAAATTAGGATTGGTTTTGTTGCGTAGGGGTTAGATTAGATAAGGTAGGGGAATCTCATGAATAACACTTGGTTTTGTAAAAAAAATCGTTAAATTATCTTTCGAGTTTGTTATTTTCAATACATTGCTACGGATCAAATTTATCTTAAATATTTTCGGAAACTTATCTTTCACCACAAACTATGCCAAAACGAAACATTAGAAATATTTTGCAAATGGGGCAACACGCGGAACATCGACCAAAATACTTACTTTGGCTCGTCAAGCAAAGTGGAAAAGTGATTCATATTTTGCCATTTAGTATTGGCTATAAAAATCTGCATTTTGAAGTTAGTAATGTCCGTAACATGCTTTGGACATTATAGTAGTTTTAAAAAATTACATCATTCTATAATTTCATTATCAAAAAATTGTCTCGTATTGATTTTTTTTAGAAAATTCGAAACACTGATAATTATAAAAGTGGTCGATCCCCGAACATTATACGACAAAACAGTATCCTGTGATACGAGCCAAACGAATAACAAATAGGTGTTTTCTGGTTGCGTAATTTAGGGGCTTAGAAAGCGAATCGAATAAAGATATTGAGGAATTCATTCAAATTTTATATTTTGCTAAGAATAATCTAAATGTGTAATTTTATAAAACATTAACACGGGCCTCTAGCCAGGCTATGATTTGTACGGCATCCCTCTCCCCAAAAAATCAAAATTCTGGCCCAGAGGTGCACATCCTCAATATCTCTTTAGTATGAGTACAATGTTAAGTATTTTGGTATTCGATAAATGCTGTCCACACCCACACACACACTCACGCACGCACACACACAGTTCAACATGGAACAAGAGCGGTGTTCTCGTCACACTAAAGTGTAAGTACCTTTATAACAATTACATATTTACATCATGTTTTCGCACTTTCTTCCTTCCAATAGTGTAAGCCTTACGTTTAGAACATACATAATAATTCATAATTGAGGTATTGACTTTATTGGATCGAAAATGACCCGTTCTGCATGAACCCTCATAATTAAGTTTTTCCCATTTTGATAGTTTTCGACGCAAAATGGTTCGGAATAAATAAACACGCTTAACGTATCGTGTTTAATTTAATTTAATTTAATTTAATTCGTGTTTAATTCCGATGCAATTTCATTTTGTGCGTACAGTATTATTTTAAATGTGTATTTGCAGACATCATCTCATATTTTGACTTCATTACTTCCATTCATATATATGTGATTGTATGTTATACGCTCTAGAGCAGTGGTCGGCAACCTTAACACCTATGAGGGCGCAACTTAAATTAATGATTGATTGATGTGGTCTTTATTTGGGGCGAGATTGAGACTAAGAAGTCCGATCTTCCACCTAACTCCTCATCATGAAACGTACACGATGATACATAGAACATTATGTAAATACAAGTAACAATAAAAACAAAACACAAGTATTGGAAAAGAAAAAATGTAATTTTGTGGGAAAAAATAAGAACTGCTAAATAATGAAATCCATGTAAAAAACTCAATGCAGGAAAATACCTACACAAGAAGGGGTGTGTGAAAAACCTGCAAAACCTACTGAGACTCACTAAAGACATCAATAAGTGAAATTTAGAATAAAAGATAAATGCATTAAAAACTTAAAGCTATGCATCAGGAAAAATTTGGCACAATACAAATAGACCATTGATGGAATGTACATATAAAAATGAAAAAATATATAGATATTAACATTGTTATGACTAAAAAACAAATGAATAAAATATAATAACCAAGTATAAATCATGCACAAAATCAAGATTAAGAAACATTGAAGCATTAAGTATGTTTAACTGTTCCTTTGAAAGCATAAGCGAGATTGATAGCAGTGTTGTTTGAATAATAAGAGCGAGTGCAAATTTTTTATTGTTTGGGGAAGTTCGTTCAATAGTCTTCAATGAAGGACTTTCTGAATATTACTGTTCTGTGATGAGGAATAAGGAGTTTATGGCTTTCTCTGGTATTACGGTTATGTAAAGTGCCTATACTTCTGAATTCCGTGGAAAGACAATGTGGATTGGTATAGTATGGAAAGTAAGTGGAGGCGTCTTTGGGACTCCAAATTTAGCCAGTTTAGTTTGACGAATGAATCAGAGATGTGGTCTGATTTCTTCAAGTTAAAAATATATCTAACGCACGCGTTATGTGTTCTCTGAATCTTTAACGACAACTCTTGAGATAAATCTTCCTAAGCTATATCAACATAGTCAAAATGCGGAATAATGAGTGAAGTTACCAGATGCTTCTTTAGAGAAACCGAAGTACTGCTACTTAACATCCAAAGTGAGTGAAGAGATGAGTTTACTGTTCTACACACATTTATAACATGTGGGGACCAAGAGAGGGTTTCATCTATAAGCAATCCTAGATTCTTTACCACTTTAAATTTGCTATGTTGATCGATATACTTTTGGATTGATTGATTGATTAAGATATCCTTTGATTTTTTCTGGATTGATACTCAGAAGGTTGTTATTGTTCCAGTCCTTAATGATATTTTTTAGGTTTCTCGCGAGGAGATCGTTTACGGTATATTTGCAAGTCATCTGCATAAAAGTGACGATTGCAGTATTTAAGGGACAAACAGCAGTCATTTATGTACAAAGAAAATAAAAGAAAAAAGAGCGCATAAAGCAACAAGAGTAGATATGAACCAATATTTATTAAAAAAATGTGTATATATATATATATAAAAGTTTATAAAAGAATTTATTATAAATAAAACGAAAAATAAATCAATGTGAAACTTGGCAATGCAAATATTCAGTCAACTTGCGGTAATTTGGCACGTAACTTGAGTTTTCTGTTCTTAGTCAGTTGCCTAAATTGTAATCGGTCAGCCTGGATCTAGGATTTCAAATATTCCATGCTTAAAAAAGGTCTCGCAAGAGAATGTTGAAACACAGTAAGAATATATTTCAGAGCACATTTTTTAATCAGGGATTTCCTCGACTAAATTCCAAGTTTTTCATCGATCTGCTGTGATTTTAAAATAATATCATTCTGTATATTTGTTATTTCCAAATCTAAGTCTTAGGTGTTAATGATGTTAAAGTAGATTGCAATAGTAACAGACCTATCATTGTCCGTAAAATTGAAGGGATTAACCATGAATATCACAATTGGTCTGTTTAAGTAATGATCTGTTTTCGGCCAGCGGGTGACTGGTAATTGTCTCGCTGGCGGCGTGGCGATCGCCGCGTTGCCGACCTCTAATCTAGAGATTTCTTTTACGTTCTTTTAATGGGAGTTTTGAAATGACTGAATTTATTTCATTTGAGCTTCATTTTCTCAATCGCAGGACAAGTAATCTCACTGTCGCAGAGATTATAGTGGCATTGGAGTTGTTAGACGACAGCGGCATTCCAGTGACTGGTGCTGACGTCTTTATCAATCCTCCAGATGACGATGGCGAGATGAAGACTCAGGAGATTAAGACTGCAATAATCCTGACAACCTTAGGCAGCAGCAACAACCGGCGCCAGCGGAGATTGTGGTGGTGGACACTGCGGATTCCCGCGATGGTGCCAATAATTTTGAAAATGCAGCGGGTGATAATGAAGGCAGTGAGCCACAGCTGACCACCAAAAATCTTGTAAAATCCAAACCAAGGGAGAGGAAGTGGGAAGACGGTGGTTTACCTGCACATGCCAACGCGGATGCTAATATCGTCATAAATATGCTGACACCATCTCAAAGGATTCTCATCTGCTGGGTATTCTACAGGTATTTTTGGACGGAGAATTTTTGCAGAGTATTGTAAAATTTACCGGCAATTACACAGCGAGTAACAGAAACGAAATTCTACACCTTTCTGCTGATGAAATGTACGCATTAATTGGAATATTGTGCCTTAGCGGTTTTGTCTCTCACCCACGTCGCCGAATATTTTTGGAGGCCACTGACGATATACACAACGTTATGGTGTCAACCTACATGCTTAGAGATCGCTTCAAAAAGATTTTGAATTTACTACACGTCTGCGATAATTAACATTAGCCACAAAATGGCAAAAATTAGGCCTTTTTTAGATTTGCTAAATAAGGCGTTCATGCAATGTATCTGTCGACGAATCAATGATTCCTCATTTCGGCCGACACGGATGCAAGCAATTCATCCGCGGAGAGCCCATATAGCCGATATATACCAGGGTCGCGGTGGCGGTGGTATTGCTGAGAGGCCTCTGGGTGTTGGTCTCGGTGAATCGGTAGTAAGAAAATTTGCGGAGATATTACAGAAGAACTTTCCGGGAATTACCTTCTCTTTCTATTTTGACAGCTTCTTCACGAGAGGAAAACTCATGTCCGGTATGAACGCAACGGGAACAGTTAGGGCAAACAGACACGATAAGATACGATACATGAACGACAGAATAGTCCAGCTCATGCAAACAGAGGGGAGCATGGAGAGATGCATGATGGGGAGAATGAAAAAGGAACGACTGTTTAGGAAGTAATTAGAAGAGGCTCTTAAGTGGCAGTGGACGGGGCTTATTTCTAGAAGAATTTATCGACGTTGTACGTCTAGTGTCATCTAATGAATCCCAAGAATTATAAAGAGACCGAGAAGGCAGACGGGACAGATAGGTTAAAAAGTTATATATATATATATCATAGTTATTTTGGATTAATGTAACGATAAACGTTAAAGAAATTTTTAATATAGCTGTAACGGAAAACGCAACGAAAACGAAAAAATAAATTTCGTCATTTCGTTAACAGACGGTAAAGGATTATGTTCTATTGGCATTAATCCCAGACGGCGTGTCTTGAGCAAGGAAAATTGGCTTAAAAATCCCTTTTCCCGGTCTTGGTTGTCCCTCGCTGTGCCACGTTTGCCGCCTTGTCGCGAAAGAAACGATATCCTGACCACTACCGATTGTTCTTTGGGTTTTCCTTCCATTTGTGAAAGGAATGGTTCCCTAGTGTTAATCCTTCTCCAGGAAGCATGATATAAGGAGCTTGGAGGATGAGGAAGGAAAAACTTCATTCTTTCATCCACAATACGGTGCATGCCACTACTTTTTATCTCAATTGTAAATAATTTAAAGAAGCAATTTTATATAGCAGTGCGCCGTATTCAGTGCTTTTGTTACGGGTGTTCAAAATTGGATATTTGGGTATTTACGCCTCTCGTAATCATTTACATCGTTTCTCTTGTAAAACTGTTTAAAAACTCGGAAGGACTATTCGATAAATTACCTCGTCTACCACGCAGACACTTGAATTCCCTCCCCCCACCCCCACCCTCTTCATCTGCCGTCTTCCCACGCCTCCCCCACCACATCACAGCATCGAACTCTTAACGCCACCAGATTGCGCCTTTTTCCATATTGCTGCTTCCCATCATTCTACTCTCTCTCTCTCTCTCACGCCCTTTGTTTGCACGTGGCGCCACTTCAAGGCAACAGACAAGAGGCGACGTTTTTTTTGCTAGCACCAATTAACCGATGAGCTGTCATTGTTTATATTAAGAACAAGATGATCCAAATGGAACTTACGATGCCTCTTTTCACATAATTTTTATTTAATACTTATATTGACTTTAACAGCTTTAAAATCATCGCGGATGAGTGTGCTTCCAAATTTCATAATTTAGCGTTATATAAAATATTACAAATAAATTCGAACGGAAAACTAAATTGATCACGCATAATATTTGTGTGGCAAAAATAACGCGTGTATGCACTACTACTCTATATCGAATCCGAGACCAACAATAGTCGTTGCGATGGCAACACCCTCTTATTGAGTGATAAAACTGCAAAAACGCCGGTGCTTAGGGGAAATTTGAAGCAATAACATCGATAAGCAAAATTCTTTGATAAAAATTAGAACCTTCATTTCTTTCCTCAGAGAATAGTACAAATCCCGCTAGGATATTACAATTCTAAGATATTTTAATGCGTAAGAGAAAATTACCCTGCACGATGGATTTCAGATTTCCCATGTAAATCAAATGGGAAGGATTGTTTCTGGAATCGAACCGGGGACTTTCAATCTTCGGAACAAAAACTATCCTCGGGAGCTCGGTCCCAGTAGCAAGCGATTTTCACCAAGTGTCATGAAAATCGGTCTATTGGTCGAAAAGTTAATAGCGGAGGAGGGCAGACAGAGAGACGCAACGACGAGACAATAATAAGTCTATTTCCATTCTGGAAAATAGGCTAAGAATCCCACGAATTGGATAATTAATCTAGGAGGAGACAAATGCGTATCGAGCATCGATCCCTTTGTGGGATCATGTTATACTTATCATGTATATACTTCTTCTCTCCCGCATTCAATTTCTCCTAAAACAGAAAGTACGAATATTCCCTATGTTCGCTACACAGGCTATATAACCTAATGCCATACCTCCAGGTCAGTCACATTTCATGAGCATCTTTTATTTTATATAATGGATATAAATTTGGTGTCCTAGCAAAAAGAAAGATCATTTTAACCACCTAATAAAATATTGTTTAACTTGTAATTTATAGCTATGAGGTCGAGCTACAGTCGCTTAAATAATTATAAGATATAAAAAGACTATAAAAAGATTTTGGAAAAATACGTTGGGTATATTTCGAAGAAATATTATGCTTATATGTCTCTGAACTTATTTCTTAGCATCATTTAATGGTATATAAAGATATTTATTTTGAGTTACATAGGAAACAAAAGATTCCGACGAGATACGTCAGTTCTATATTACGGAAGTGAATTGTAAGGAATTCAAACATAGATTATTTATTGATTTTTATCATTCTTATAAATATTTTAGTGTATGTGTGTTCTTTATACGTTTATACACCGTTGAAGCTATCGAATTCTAAAGTTTCATGGGCTATCCTATGGATCAAAGGAAGAACTTGACATACGTTTGAAGACCGTAGTGTCTCTTATACCCCATCGGGTCAACAAAGTACTATTTCCATAAAAATGCATGGAAAATGGTGTGGAGAAACCCCAAAATACCATGCAGCCCTTCACTGATGTGGATATAAGAATACCTAAATATTAACTTACAATCACGGAAAATGGCTTATTTTAAGCACGAAAGGCCAGATATTTTAATTCTGTCCATGTTTCGTCTTATAAAATGCTGAATTGCTTGAAATGTTTCTTTAAGCGCAAAATTTATCGGTTTAGATGACCATTTTCCAGGCGACAACCAAGCTAAATTTCTTAATTGTTGTTTTCTTCAAAGGGACATAAACACAAAAATTAATGCAAGGAAAACCCACGCCATGGTGCGCCGTAGAAGAAGAATAGCCAACGCCAAGATAAAAGGGTACAATTGGATTCATGCCTAAATATAGTCTATGAATGATTTTAAAGCGAGTCAAATGATTTTTATGGAATATTAGAACATTGATATCTTTTACCACTAACATTGAAAGATTTCTCGTAATATAAATTAATACGTCTACTTACATTTGTTCGGTAACCAGGATTTTGTTTATTGTTAACGTTTTGGCTAATAGTATTGACATAATCCACAATTTTATTGCTGCTTATAGGCTTCGGTGCATCTTTGTGAACATTAAGTAAGACGTTAATTCGTAGTTATATTAATAATATAACTTAACAATATAATACATGAAATAGTAAATGTTAATGTAAACATCGCTTGCGTAATTAAGGAATGGGGAACGTTTGGTAAAGTTTGGATCGATTTTTTGTGGGGGCTCCTCTCCCAAACCCTCAAACCAGCATTTTAAACCTTGGGGTACCCAACAGAAAAGGTAAGTAAATTTCAAAATTTAATGTATTATTTTTATGGTAATATGGCATCAAAAGTGATATATCAATAAAAATAATAAAAATCGTTCGCAACTTAAAAGACAACTCATTCCAGAGCGAAGCCAGACTTTTCAGCTAGTCTATTTTTATAGTAGACTAAGAAACCCGGTCACGCTGCAAGATGGCAAGTCGATCAACTGCGAGATTGCAAAAATGCTTATAGGCAACTATAATACTTTCCATTATTTTTCGATCAAATTTATTGAAATTACAAGGCAGCACTACTTTTAAATTTTAAGCTGTTAGCTGTTCACACAGATGTGATGGGTTCGATTACGGGAGCGCTAATTTTATTCATTTGCTTAATACTGGGACTAGTGAACCACGTTAATAATTTTCATAATAAAATTACTAAATTCATCGTAGGTATTAGTGACTTATAAAACGAACATCTAAAAGAACAATGTTTCATTTTTTTAAGCCAATTACTTTAGACGCGTGGAATCGGATGGCAAATTAGTTTTTAACGCGAAAATTTGACAAATTTTTATGTGAAAATCTTTCGTCGTTATAGTGATTACAATGTTGCCAGTTTCGTAAAATATCTTATGATTGACTGGGATAATAACCATGCGTAGCATCTGTGAACAAATTCACGAAACTTCGACTGTATTTTGAAGTTCAAACAATATCTTACAAGGATCACGGATTTTGATAAAATGCGACCAGGTGATTCTACATAAAAAATAAGGAGACCCATGTCTCGGGATTTTTGTGAATGAGCCCTTGGGATCGAGAAATCAGCCTCGAAATATGCAAAAACATCGTATTCAACTTAATAAACTTCACTGTCGAATTGTTGATAAGAAAGGAAATATTGTGCTTTTACGGCACGCCACGCATAGGACCGGGTTCGATCCCAAATGTTTTCGTTTTTTCATCGTCGAAGCGTTACGCGAAAAGTAATATTTTCCGGTAAAAAACGCTGTATAATTTTTAATTGGAGGAAATGAATGTAGACTCGTAGTACTGGGCCTTTAATATTTCTTATTAATGACTCCACAGTTAACTTCCGTGTTAATTTTTTCACGTTAATATGAAAGAAATTCACAATATTCATTATTCTCTCATCCGATTGCTCTCCCCAACGCAAGAAAAAGGGGGGATAGGGGGAGGGAGAGAGTGAGAGGGGGAGAGGAAAAGAGCGGGAGAGGGATCGGGGGAGAAGGGGAGCGGGGGAGAGAGAGGGAGAGAGAGGGAGAGGGAGGGGGAGAGGGAGGGGGAGAGGGAGGATGGGAGAGAAAGAAGAAAAGAAGGTTGGGAGGGAGAGAGGGAGAGAGAGTGAGAGAGGGAGAGGGGGAGAGGGAGAGAGGAAGAGGGGGATAGGAAGAGAGAGGGAGGGAGAGAGGGAGGGAGAGTGGGAGGGAGAGTGGTAGCGGGAGTGGGAGGGAGAGAGGGAGGGAGAGAGGGCGGGAGAGAGAGTGGGAGAGGGAGGGGCAGAGGGAGGGGGAGGTGTAGAGTGGGGGAGAGGGAGAGAGAGGGTGAGAGAGGGAGATATCAAAGAGTGCACCGACAATCAAAAATAATAGACAGTTTACGACTTGCCTTTTCTCTTTTTCTTTCTCTCGTCCATAACTCCTTTATGGGCTGCTTCGGAAATGGAGATAGAGGGAGGCGACGTGTTGAGGGGATTGTGGTTTGGGTTGGAGGAAGGATCGCAGGGTGGGAGTGGATTGTGGAAGATTCGGGGGAGAGTGGATTAGGGGGAGTATTGCAGAGATTGGATTGGGTACAGTGGAAACCTGAGGTAGAATGGAAAGGGGGGCGGCGTGGTTGAATGTTTTGATGGGGCTGAGAGTTTATTTGGGAATATAGAGCGGATTGTGGCGAAAGAACTGTAATGCTACTGCAGCGACTTTCGTGATTTTATCCAAAGATCGCCTATCGCTAGTTATACTTGGCAAAGGACTGGCGGGTACTTAAATGCCAGTTAGATGCGTTTAGTAGGTAATAAAATTCTCTCTTAATATGAGTACAATAATTTTTTAATGATTTTTTCATAAAAACGGACTTAATGATTTGATTGGAAAATGAAAAATTGGCTATAATGAACGTTTGCTTTTTAGTAAAGGAGAAAACAAAATCCAGGAAAAATTTCATTAATCTGTTTAATATATTAATGATTAAAATTATCTGTGGTAGACGCAATATTGTGGAATTGCTCTATGACGTCACAAGTAGTTCTGAATTGAACTACTCCGCCTTCTTTCCCTTCAATACAATTTTAATATATAAATACCACCTTCAAAATTAACAAATTTTCGTGTTAGTAGTATCAGTGATTTTTTTAGGTGCAGCGAAGGTCGAATGTCTTTTCGCACCGTTGAATATTCTATTCAGAAAAAAAAAAACAAATGAATTCTCTCACCAAAGATAACGTAAGAATGACACAAGAAGGATGCCAATGATGTCTTAAGAATTACACGAAAAGAAACGTGGTTTTTAAATATAAGGACAAACCCACTAAGGGATACGTCAAGGAAATCGATGGAAAAACAAATGGGAGCAAACCAATTCAAGACCAACAAAAACCAAAAACAAAATTCTTTCACCAAAGGTTTTGCTCACAGAGTCCGTATGGTTACTGACAACAATATGTAGTAATGATATTTTTCGTCTCGATTCCGATAGGTATGATTCGACCTAAGGGTATTTTCTTTATTTATTCCTATTTATTTATTTTTTCGTCTTCTTACGTTAATTGTTTTGTTGTAATTGTAGTTTAACTCATCTTTGAGCGAAAAGCTTACTCATACTTCTTTTGCCGTACCATAGTAGTTAATTGCGTCTCTCAGCCACTAAATCCGTAATCTTTGTAATTTTATTTATAGTAGCCTATTACCTTACTTGTTCTTAATTATTTCCTTTTACCTTAGCATTTCTTTAGCTTCTAAATCTACATTGCACTTGTGCTAAAGTTTCTTGCTTATTTATTAACGTTGTAGGTGTAGTGAAACACTTTCCCTTTCACTTTTACCTGCTCTCGACCCTAATTTAACCTTGACGACAGCCAACCGCGTATTTACGTTAGTTCTAGTATATTTATATAGATAGTACAGATTAGTTAAGAGGATAGGATGGCTGCTCCGAGGACTCTTGTTTCCTCCTTCATGCGCGACGCTGGTTGCAAGGCCATGAGGTCTCGGATCACGGAGCCGGAGAGGGTGGTTGCGGAACTCCTTCAGAGGGTGGAAAGATCGGAGGCAGCCTTGGCGCGTGGGAGGGGTGCGGGTTCTTCTCTGAGAGCAAACCGCGCCAAAATGGCGGCTCGGGTTCGCCTGGGTGCGGAAGCCGGCAGAGCGATCGGGGAGGCTCCTGGCTCCTCTTCGCGGGTCGAGGGTCCTTCGGTCCGGAAGCCCGATGAGTGGTATGTGGTGTCCACTCGGGGGGATCGTGGGGTGATGTTGCGGAGACAGGGAGTTGGGAACGCCTCGGTGGCCCCTCTTCCTGTTAGTAATCGGTTTGCGGTGTTGTCGAAGGACGACTCCACTGCCGTTACGCCCGTGCCCGCTCCCGTCTCCTCGGTGGAGGCCGGGCCCTAGGACAGCTCGGGGGGAAAGAGGGTGCTGTTAGTGATAGGGAGATCCAACGTCCGGCGTGTCACGGGCCCGCCGGGAGGGAGTTCACGAGCGGGTGTTCTCCAGGTGTATACCAGGAGGTTCGGTGCCCCAGGTGACGAAGGAGTTCAGGGCGTCAGTATCGGGCACGAGTTGCTCCTCGCTGCGGGTGGTGGCCCATGTTGGTACCAATGACGCTTCGAAGTGCGGCTCCGAGGAGGTCTTAAGCTCTTTTAAGGACTTGGTAACTGAGGTTGCTCGTGTCCGAGAAGAGTCTGGTGCTGATGTGCGGCTTTCCATCTGTAGCGTTGTTCCTCGGATGGACTGCGGTTCTATGGTTTGGAGCCGAGTGGTCGGGCTGAACCGTAGGCTGTGGGACTTCTGTAGGGGCAATGGAGTGGACTTCGTTGACCTGAGGCCGGTCCTGGACTCATGTAGGGCATCCCTAAACAGTTCTGGTGTGCACTACACTGCCGAGGCTGCGGAGGCGGTAGCGCGTAGGGTGTTTGAGCATTCTAGGGCTTTTTTAGGTTAGATTTAAGCAATTTTAATTTTTCAGCAAGCGTTGAGATGCACGTAAGTAGTAGATCAGATGGTAGGTTAGGATGTAGGCAGCTTACAGGTACGGGATTAATTGAGAGCACAATAGAGGAAAATGTAAGAAATCCGTGCGGTAACAGAATTATCGAAGGTATGGGGATAAACGATTTTCCATGCAACAGTTCCGTTGATAATGCGTGCGACCTTAATATAAACCCGACGTTAAGTAACAGTAGAAGACATTCCAAGCGTAGAAATAGTCGACATAGTAGGAAGGATAAGGAGGCAGTAAATAATCATAATAATTATAATATTAATAATAATAACAATAATAATAGCTCAGTAGAGCGCGAGGAATCGTTACGTAGTCATAGCGAAAAACTAAAAATCATTTCGGTTAATTGTCGCAGCATTCGCAGGAAGGAGGCCGAATTTGAACATCTTATTCGTAGTCTTCGTGCTGATGTAGTGATAGACACAGAAAGTTGGCTTACGGCAGATATAGACAGTCAGGGGATCTTTCCTCGTGACTATAGCGTCTTCGGAATGATCGATGTATCCGGTCGGGAGGTGGAGTCTTTATAACAGTTAGCAATAAATACGAAAGTTACCCAATACAGATTAACGACGACGAAGTCGAAAGTGTTTGGTGTCTTGTGAAAGGAAGCGACTCAAAAACTATAAATATATGCGCTTTTTATAGACCCCCAAATGCTCATCGTGGAAACTATTCATTCTCTGGAGAAACAAGTGACGACGCTAAATTCGTCTAATAAAGATAAAGCCATTATAATCGGGGGCAATTTCAATCTTCCGTCAATTGATTGGAGCCATAATTGCTTTTATCCCGGAGGTAGAGAGCGTGAATCGTGCGAGGATTTACTAGAAACTTTCGGTAAGCACTCATTGTATCAGTTAGTGAGATTTCCCATGAGATTTAATAGTATATTAGATTTATTTGTTTCTAATCTTCCTGAGCATATGAATAGAGTATCTGATGCTGAGGGAATAAGCGATCACAAGGCAGTGTACGTGGAATTTCAGTTAGATATTGAGAAACAGGTTAAGGCCAAAAGAAAACTTTATGTATTCGCCAAAGCCGATTTCACAAGATTTAGGTCTTTTCTGCGAAATAAATATACTAATTTCAGCGATTTAACCGATAGTACAGACGCGGAGGAATCCTGGTGCATGTTCAGAGATATGATGCGAGAGTGTACAGATAAATTTATTCCAAGCAAACTGAAGCGTGATAGTGCAGAACCTAGATGGTACAACCAGGAAGTAAGAAGCGCTCTCCGACGGCAAAGAAAACTCCACTCTCGCGTTAATAACACATCCTCAACAGCTACGGTCAAACAGATTGCAATAATAAGGCAGCAATAAAGGGAGGCGCGCTCCATAGCCAGAGTAGCAATGTGTAATGCGTTTAACAATTATTAAAAGAAGGTTTTACAGGAAAACTTGAAAGAGAACCCAAAAGCATTTTGGTCTTACGTCAGGGAAGTTCAAGGTAGGGGCCCCACTATTGCGTCACTGCGGTCGGAAACCGAAAACGTAGTTCACGATAGTACGGATAAAGCAAACCTACTAAATCATCGCTTTCAGAAAGCTTTTACTAGTGATGAGGATGAATGTGAAACCCCTATTCCTACGCGTCAGGGCGATTCGATGGAAGATTTGGTATTTTCGGAAAATGGCATCGCGCTCCAACTTCATTCAATTAAGCCAAATAAATCTCCTGGACCGGAGGAAATTCCCGCGCGTGTAATGAAAGAATTATCTGCTGAAATTGCGCCGTATTTGAAAATTATATTCGAGAAATCCATTAGGGAAGGAGTAATTCCTAAATATTGGAAGGTAGCACACGTTACGCCCATCCATAAGGGTGGCGACAGAGAGAACCCCGAAAATTATAGGCCGATATCCTTAACTTCATTATCGTGCAAGATACTTGAGCACATAGTCTTTAGCTCTGTAATGCGCTATTTAGATAGTCATTCATTGCTTTTCGGATGCCAACACGGATTCCGGAGAGGTAGATCATGCGAAACGCAGCTCGTTCTGTTCGTGGACGATTTGTTGCGATGCGGAGAGAAAAATACTCAGGTCGATGCCATATTCATTGATTTCAGGAAGGTGTTCGATAAAGTATCTCATAGGAAATTAATTGCGAAGTTAGGACAATGTGGTATCAATCCGAAAGTTGTCAGTTGGGTGAGTGACTTCCTCTCGAATAGGGAACAGATAGTTGTCATCGATGGGAAATACTCGTCCCCCGTTAAAGTTGCGTCGTGTGTTCCTCAGGGAAGTGTATTGGACCCTCTGCTCTTCTTAATCTATGTAAATGATATCTGCTTGGTTGTTCGAAGTAAAATTAGTCTTTTCGCCGATGATACTGTTCTATATAAAGAAATAAAAAACTAGGAGGATCATCAGTCACTGCTTGAAGACTTAAGAGCCATTTCAGCGTAGTGCAAAGAATGGAAAATTGAAATTAATTATACGAAATGTGCCGCAGTCACGTTCTGGAAAATTAAGAACAAAGATTTAGGTTTCGAGTATAAAATAGATGAAATGAGCATTCGACAAGCTGAGTATGTAAAATATTTAGGAGTAACCATTTGTCGAGATCTTTCGTGGGACATGCACATTCGTCGAGTTATAGGCGCGGCCAACAAGAAACTGACATTCATAGGTAGAGTAGTACGGAACACTACAGCGTAAATTATGCCTTTGTTGTACAAGATGAAGCCCATTTGTTATTTATTACGCTCATGAAGGCACAATTACCTGCTAATCCTTTGTCTCAATTTCGGAATGCGTAAAATATGACGCAGTTGCCGTGCGTTTACTTAAAAAATCTTTAATTGAATTTATTACGAATACTTTTGAAATCGTGAATAAAATTTATTACTTTAGTGACGGCACATCCGGCCAATATAAAAATAAGAAGAATTTTATTAACTATCTGTCAACACGAAGAAGATTTTAAAGTTAAAGCCGAATGGCATTATTTTGCAACAACCCACGGAAAAGGTCCTTGTGACGGCATTGGAGGAACTATAAAACGGCTTGCGGCCGGGGCGAGCATTTAACATTTGCTTGAAGGTTATATTCTAACGCCAAGATATTTATTTAACTGGGCGAAATGTAATATTCCATCAGTTGCGTATTATTTTTTTACGAATGATTGTCATAAAAGAGAAGAAGATCTTTTAGAAGAACGATTTTGCGGAGCGCGCATAGTTCGAGGAACATTATGTCTGCACGCCTGCATCTCACTTTCCAAAACTAAACTTTACTACAAAAAGTAATCCCCCGCATCTGAATATCAAACAACGTTAGTAT
This sequence comes from Tanypteryx hageni, assembly GCA_028673005.1. NCBI lineage: Eukaryota > Metazoa > Arthropoda > Insecta > Odonata > Petaluridae > Tanypteryx > Tanypteryx hageni. Next base: position 97,845,442 of record CM054118.1, read on the forward strand.
GTAATAATTTAACGCTGAAACACTACAATGTTCTGTCAGTGAATAAAATATTCCTTTGAACTTGGCATACATATATTGTATATTGTCATGATGCATTTAGTCACCCATTGCAGTCCCACTTACCTTAAAACGGTTTCCTACAGTAGAAAGTTTATAGAAACTCGTGATGTGATTTAAATATCGGTCAATTGGTGGAAAGAGGTTCAAATTTCAAGTTAAACATCTATTTACAAACATCTTAACTTTTTTACACCATTGAAAGTTACTATTCATTCACTTTAAAACGCGTGGTCACTTATCTTTCTCACCTGAGTTGTTCAAAAGTTGTGATCCTTCAAAGAGTCGTGTGTACGCCGATTTTCACGAAACTGTTAGAACTTTAAAACTTAATAACTCGAAAACAAAATATACATTTGGGAGACTGTAACTTCACAGATTTTTGTTTCTTGAGGATGTTAAGAAATATGCAAATTTCAGAATTTTAAAAACATACGAGGTCACTCACTGTCCGAAATGCCGTGGAATGGCCCGTATAAAGTATGACCACGTGACACATTAGTCACGGTCTCGCGTTGTGAGTGGCGCAGCGCGCTGAATTTCGTATTATTTTTTTATGTTTCAATTGCAGTCTCATTCATCTAAAATGGTTTCCTTCAGTAGAAAGTGTATAGAAACTCGTGGTGTGATTTAAATATCGGTCAATTGGTGGAAAGAGGTTCAAATTTCAAGATAAATATCTAATTGCAAATATCTTAACGTTTTTATACAAAAGATAGTCTTCGTTGTATACCATTGGAAAAAACGCTTTATTCATTTTGAAACGCGTTGTTACAGACCTTTATATCCTGTTTTGTTCAAAAGTTATGATCCTTCAAAGAGTGGTGTGTACGCCGATTTTCACGAAACTGTTAAAACTTTAAAACTTAATAACTCGAAAACAAAATATATATTTGGAAGGCTGTAACTTCACAGGTTTTAGTTTCTCAAGGGTGTTAACGAGTATGCAAATTTCAGAATTTTTAAAAAATACGAGGTCAATTTTCACCTTTTTTGTCCGAAATGCCGTGGAATGGCCCGTATGTGTGTGTGTGTATTTGGCTAATCAACCTCTTGGAGTTCTATAGTTAATGTAATTTGTAGTGCTTTTTAAATAAAAATCATTTATTTATTCGGTACATTTGTCCATATTTCCGTGTGCAAATTAACTCAAAAGTGACGGTAGTTACGATCGCCAAAATTCAACATTAGGGTTACATATGATTTAAATTTGGTGGGTATTGAATCAGCTGGTGCGGCGCAATCGGAAACAAGAGAGGAAAGATGCGCACATCATGCGTGCATACACGCGAGACAAATGCGTTATATACGATTTTTGCAATCATGTCGAAAAAGATATTCCAGTAGTCATGTTAAGGAAATATCTATTTTTTGAATCAATGATTTATTTCCTAATCAGTTGTAATTAATAAAACAATCGACAATCATTTAAAACTTAACTCACTCGAATAATAGTAATATAATCTTTATGTTCACGTTCATTCCTTCGTCGTAAATTACCCATTTCCTTTCACTTACAAATGCTGTGTACGTTAAGAAAATAGACGTATTTACGTTCATTTCTTCGTCGTAGAATATCTATTTCCCTTCATTTACCAAATGTTGCGTGCACACGAAATAAAAATAAACTAATTACGTATTTACAGCAGATATTTTTTATTTCGGTTGCTACAAATATTGTTTTCGTTGACAACAATTAAAAAACACGGGATTATTTTTTAAGTTCAAAGTGAACTGCGACTTTAAAATTTGATTTTCTTGAAATCGTCTACTCCATCGATTAAAATGCAGGCACTTAACAAACAATGCTATTTCACTAGTTCTACAAAGTCGTTTGAAGACTTTTTTGTTATAAGTAATATTTTATATGATATAAATAAAAGTTCATTTTTTGTCACGATTCAGGTGCCACTCCCTATTATGCTACTTGGACCATTTAAATCCTTTTCTTAGTCTCGTTGCACTTATGTTCTAAATACCAAATTACATCAACATCCTCTCAGTAGTTTCGCAGATGAAACATACGGACAGACAATAGGGGTGATCGAAATTTATTTTTGGAAATACCATGCGCGTAAGCGGTAAAAAGTTGTTGTCTCCGTCCCTTTTGTCGTGTGCAAAATCTTTATGCCATCCAAATGCGGAAACAAATGTAGAGGCAGCTCATTTGCATGGGACATACATACCAATCAGTGCATAGTCTTCCCACACGCCTCTTCAATTCTTCGCATGGTGCCTTGTTTTCCTCTCGTATTTCCAGATGTCCCGTCACAACCAACTCTTCAGTGATGATTTTCCTTTCATTCAAATATTCTAGGATGGCCTCGGTGATTTATTTTGACGTCAATCGTTCATTTGGTGTTACATGACCAATGTATTTCGATATTGACTCTTCAAGTAATGTTATATGCTCCTCTTGTAAGTGTTTTATTCTTTTTTCATTGTGTTGTCCTTCCGTCCATCAAAATATAAGCCTCTTAAGCATTTTACGTTCCCTTCGTGTTCAACAGACACCTCATCAAGTTTCCGTTTTCTGCGCCGCCGCACTCCGTGTCTATCAGCGACGACATTTATGTTATCTGCAGTAAGTAGTCCCAAATCCTCCACGGTGGCATTAGCTATCAACGTTGCTACTGAATCAGATATACTTGACTCACGCAAGCGCTGGCAAGTGCCTCAAACTTTGGTTTAGACGCAGAATGATTTTCCTCATGCCATAAATCCACTTGAAAATCGCTGTCACTGTTCGCATCGGAGCCAATTGCGCTTGTTGTGGAAGAGGTCTCGGCAGCGCCTGCTTTTAAACCTTCAGTCCTTGGATTACCGCTACCTCTCTTCAGGTGAGACACTCACGCTTGTATCCTTTGCTCTCTTTTACGGATTTTAGCAGTCGTCTCATGATCAACTGTATCCATAGTCATTCTACGACCTCTCTGATCTTGCAGGAAAGAAGCTTCGATGGGAGGAACTTTCCGCCCAAACTTGCATGTGCAGTTTTTAGGAATTTTACATTTGCAATTAGATATGTCGAACAACGTTGTTTCAGCCTTTTGTCGGAAAGAATTCACCAAATCGGTAGGTTTTCTTCTTAAGTGACCTTTTCACATTTTTATAGTTTTCATTGTAGTCCTTAATGAGCTTAACGATTTGCTGATGTGAGACAGTTGGTAAGGATTTTATACTCCAAATATCAACATGTTGGGCCACTTGTCCTGCAATGACACTGACGGGAGTGTCAGGGCTATTCTCTTTCTTCATCTCGTGTCTCAGCCAAAAGAAGTGCAGCATGGCATTCGAGTACGTTGGCAGCTGTCGGCTATGAAGCTTTTCCGCCGAGCAATAGTGACCAAACACCGGACACTTTGCACTCTGCTGTGTATCGCCTGTTCCTCTCTTGGTTGCCGTGTCGACGTCCGGATTCTTCTTATTCGAGTAACACTCGAGCTTCAGTCAATCAGAAATCGATGGAAATAGTGAAAATCGTATTCCGTCGCAGGGACACAGGAGCGTGCAGGTCGCTGCATGCAGCGTGACGGTCTGCAGTCAACTGAGCGAGCGCGTCACCGATCGCAGGGGGGGGGGGGGGTAAGGGGTTGGGGTGGGAGCAGCCGATCATGACCGAACGATGGGCGAACGTTCCATGGAGTCGCTGCCTAGCGGGTAGTGTCTTTTTACAAGATGCTTGTCGCTCCAAACAAGAAATAACCTGATAATGCCTTGACAGGAGGCGATTTTTGATGCTAGACCCACCTGAATCACTTAGGCTCCTGGCGGAACCCGAAGATATCAATAGATTTCAAAAATATTTTGCACACGACATAAGGGACGGAGCCAACAACTTTTTATCGCTAAGGAACACGGGATTTCCAAAAAAAAATTCTGTTCACCCCTAACGAACATACGTACGGACGGACACGACCTGACCATTAGACCTTCTTTGTTTACTTTTTGTAAAGAACGCCTAAAAATAAATGATAGTAGTGCATATTGCTACAAATGCAGGGGACAAACCTTTCTCCGATGGTCGACTCGAATGGAAAGGAAATTGAGTCGGTGATGAAAAGAACCTCATTTTATTTTCTCTGAAATCCTTCACTCGCCTGTTCCCACTGAAAATCAGGCTTCCACTAAATGCTAAACGCGCGTTAACAATCAGTTTTGACCGACAGCAACTTTCCGGACGTAGCGCTCGAATATTACGAATTCGTATCTCAATTCTAAGAAATTTTAAAACTCGATTAATCGATGATCATATTTTTCTCGTGGGAAAAACCTCGCGCGTAGAATAAGACCGGAACCCCTTTGGAAGGAGTGTAACCGAATCCTCCATCTACGGAAAATTCTTGTTTATTCATTCATTCATTAATATTTCACCTACAGCACACAAAGGAACTATTTACAGAGAAATCTATAACTTAACAAAAAGAAATTGATGGAATAAAGCGATCCGAAGATCCTATGCAGACAGGCATAAGCTGTAAATTTGGGAATAATTTTGAAACGAGGAAAAAAGTCTGCTAAGACCGGGAATCAAACCCGGGTCTACCACTTGCTAGGCGGATAGTCTTCCATTGAACTATCGTAGCAGATCAATTTTCTCGTTTCTGAATGCGGATGTTTTCTTGGTTGGGACGGAACTAGCCAAGCTAGTATCAAACTGCCCCAACGGATGTCCTTGAAGAGATACATCGAAGAAAACTCCTCCCTCTCAAATGGTGAGAATGCCAAGCAAGAAATTGATGGAATAAAGCGATCCGAAGATCCTGTGCAGACAGGCATAAGCTGTAAATTTGGGAATAATTTTGAAACGAAAAAAGTCTGCTATGACCGAGAATTGAACCCGGGCCTTCCACTTGCCGGGTGGATATTCTACCATTGATCTGCTACAATAGTTCAATGGTAGGATATCCGCCCGGTAAGTGGAAGACCCGGGTTCGATTCCCGGTCATAGCAGACTTTTTTCGTTCCAAAATTATTCCCTCAACAAAAAGAAACAAACAATCATATTCTAGGCGGGATTCGAACCCACGACCCTAGCATCCGTTGTCAGAAACTCTAACCACCCGTCTACAAAGGATCTATAACAGCGGTTTCCAACGTTTTTGTAGGCGCAGCACCCCTTCAAAGATAAACAGAATTTCGCGGCACCCCAGGCTTCAAGCAACGTTTCATATTTTCACAAAGGAGTATTAAAATCTTTGGAAATATGCATTTGTTGGTATCACAACATAATCAATTTATTAGAGATAAAATAAAAGTCCTAGTTACCTGTAAACACATCCAAATCCTTGATTTATTTACAAAATAATTATATCGCGCACCCCTAAAACAGCTGCGGCGCCCCAGTATTCCGCGGAACCCAAGAAGGGAGCCAATGGCATAAAAGAAAGAATGTTTTATTTCCTGCCATCCAAAAAAAATCGAGGTATATATTTATAAAAATTTTTATTTCATAAAATAATTTCTCTTTGAACAACAGGAATCTCCCTAGTATTCATATATAAACTAGCGTAATTGCCCGTCAAATATGACGGGTATGTGGATTAAGTATTATATTTAAGGAGCTTCTCTTTCTTCCTCCTTTTCTCTCTTCCTCCCATTCTTCCTTCCACTTCCCCTCTCTCCTTCTCTGGAAAAATAGACTTCCTAGTCTCAATCTCGTCCCAATAAAGACCATTATCTATCTCTCTCTTCCTCTCCCTCCTTCTCTGTCTCTCTCCCTCTCTCTCTTCTCTCTCACTCCCTCTTTCTCCCCACTATCTCTCTCCTTTCTTTCTTCCTCTCTCTCGTATTTAAGCATTCAAATTACACTTTCCTTACTTATATCGTATAAGGATTGAGACGACAATACATTCTCGAGGTTTAACAATTATACTGTCAGCAAGGCATATATATATATATATCGTTAAACAGCTTACATTTTTCCAATAAATATGATTTAAACTCATAACTTGAGCGATTTCTAATCGTAGGTGAAAGCTGACGATAAGAATATAAAACATTATTTTTCATTAATACGGTCCAGGTCAGAAGATCGTAGGTCAATTCTTTCTAATTTTAATTTGCAAAAGAATTAAATCCTGTAAATCGAAAAATCGATTTTTACGTGTAATATTATGGGAAATGGAAATTGTCTAGTGTTGTCGAACCCAGGATTTTTCGGGAATTTTTTTCCCGTAAATAGCTTTCGCTATAAGGGTCATACATTCCTACCGCTGGTCTAGAATAAGACAACAATATGGAAAAATATGAAACGAACCCTATCGGGGTTTTGGCATCCCATCTTATCAAACCAAACAGCTCCACTCCCATTTCTCTCTTTCGTTCGACCCACCATCCTCCCTCCTTCCCCTCTCACCCCTTCTTTCCCCTCACCGCCCCTTTACCCCTCTCTCCCTCACAACTCCTTTACCCCTCTCCCCCTCCCACGCTCCCTCCGGCGCTTCCCCTCCCCTCCAGCAGCACACTGACTTAAGCCCCGCCTATTCCATCCCCCAACCATCACTCCGCGCCGCGAGTAGCAACTGGGTGCAGCGCCTATATCTTTCCTCGCTGCCGCAGCCGTCCTATCTTCGTCGTGAGGGAGACGCACTTGGAGAGAGAGAGAGTGAGGAAGACACCTGTTGCCCCCGCAGGACGACAGCACCACCGCGCATCTCGCAGCACCGCGCGGCGGATAGGCGCTTCACAGGGAAGAGGCGAGAGTGGCGGTGAACTACGCACCGGCACCGCAAAGGAGGAAACCCAGGTTAGAAAGATTAATTAATATATTTGCCATTCGGAAGAGTGGCGCTTTCCTATCTTGAAGTTATTTGCAAACTTCAACGAAGTCCTTGCTCTCTCCGACGTGGAATTTTTATAATACAACCACTGACGCGAGATCTGACAGACCGCCACATTAGTTTCTGTCTGAACAAGGGCATAAATTTTTAATCTGTTGAATTTAATGTTCGATGTTTATTCTACTTTACATCGTTTAATTCAACAGGATAAAATCGCATATTGTGGGATAATACAAGGCGAGGAAAGAGAAAAGTATATGTGGGAGCGAAACACCAATACTAAAATTTTCCACCGCAACGCAAACTTCCAAGGAGAGAATACGGGACCTAAACTATTTCATTTTGCAGTTTGTGATCATTAAATTTATGTAAATACAATACATCTTAGTTTAAATAATATCTGAAAGTGTTAGGCAAATATCTTTAGAAAACGGTAAAAATATTTAGGAGCGTAACCACTGACGTACGGTCTCACAGACCGCTAGCCACATTTACGTCCGCATTACCAGTTTTGTAAGATATGTAGAATAATTCTGAAGTGAATTAGAGGAAGCTATGGAAGAGACTGAAAGGTAACGCGGACGACAGATTTATGGAAATCATGACCGCTAATATATACGATTTTAATTTTTTGAATCGGTCTCCTAGACCGCACGTCACCGGTTAAGGATTAAATTTATTCGCAATTGTCAAGGCCGTCGTCATTGCTCTCTCCGACGATAGCTTGCGATAACCCTACTTAAAATAGAGATATATTAATTTTTCTATGTGATGTAATTAATCGAACCAGGCGACTTCGTGGAAGCAGGTAATATTATTCATGTGAAATACACACTTAGTACTTTCCCACAATATTTATCCACCCAAACCTGGATTTTCGTTAAAACCCACGTTCACCATTCCTCCTTGGCAGATGTTGCCGTATCACGTGCGAAAACGGTCACAAAAATAAATATTTGTTGATAAGTACTAAGTGTATTCAATATGAATAATTCGATGTTACTTTGGCGCGTAGTTTATTCGTCGGTGAAATTTATTTTCGATAAATGAACCTTTCCGGTCGAAACTTACGCAAACCCACTTTTTGCACGGCGAATTTAGTAGATAATTATTACGATTATGGTAACATTTTATTACATTTTTAGAATAATTCTATCGAATGGGCAGCAATGTAAGAAGATGCAAAAGAATCGAGAAATAAGAAGCATCAATTTCACTTATACTCGCTTTGCATCCATTGTGACTATTAGGTCATATTGACACTTAAGGATGCATTAGTTAAAAAAGGCAAGGTCATGCAGATTTGTCATCGGAAAAACTTTATTATTCTGCTTCATTACGAACCATTTTCATTCACGATTACATTACTCTGTCTTACATAGAGGTTTGTTGGCCTACGCACTGCTGCCACCTTGTCAGCTCTAGAACAGTGGTTATCAAAGACGAAGTCGACGTGGCCGCATCTGCGGTCGCCTGCCATTTTGCGGGGGCCGCAATGATAAATTTTAGGTCTAGGTGATACTTGGCATTATATGTATTTCACCTAAGAGTTTAGCAAGATGAAATAACAATAGAAAGTATTAGTTATAAAAATGTGGCGTCACAGTATCCATCACAGTCTGAATATGAATTATTTCTCTTTAAAATATAATTTTGTTTGTGGTCGTATTAAAATTTTCTGTTGGCCGCATGCAATCACAGTGGCCACACATGAGAATCACTGCTCTAGAAGCTCTTAGAATTCATTCATTCAACAGTTTACAAATTTTTAAGCTAAATTTTTGTCTTACAAAACATCGCCTTCAACGAACTTTCACGAATTCAGTGCACGAGACAAAGTTTTCATCAACATGGGCTTACATCTTCATCGCCTTTTATTGTTTTATTTTGTCCGTAGCCAACGAAATGAATAATTTTTCTTCTTGAAATCGTATCTGAAAGTTTTTAAGTTTACCTGATTGATAATTCTCCTTATTAATCTTAGCCAAAGTTATTGAGCTACTATCAATTAATTTACCTGATTGGTTTATTTTTACTGTCATATTGCAAAATCAACGTTTATGAGGTTTAGAAGAACTCTATCTCGGAAGACACAAAGTAGACGATAATGTATATGACATCTATTTAAGGAAAGAGTGATAGAGAAGTTATTTTCTCTAAGGCAATTTAGGATCAAGGTTGAAAAGATGAAGATACGGGTTAGAACTGATAGAGGCATCGCTGCGCTCTCTGTTACCAACAAAATTCAATATAATATTTACTTATAGTTACATATTAAAATATTTCTGAGAAATTAAAAGCCAAACTATTTATACTAATGATTACAAAATTCTGTAATTTCAAATATTGTTTTTAATTTTTGTTACTATGTATTATTCCTGCCTTCCTTTCATTAACATAGTACTGGGTGTACCATTTAAAACGCAACCCACAGGAAGAAAGTATCATTTATTACAAGTTTCATTAAATAAACACTGTTTATCGTTAGTTATTTGTTATAAATAGTGTCAACCACTTTACAGGTGGTGCTGAAATTGTCCATCACTTTCTTAATGATATGATTCAACCTTTTCACCGTGTTCATGTTTCACGAAATTTTTTTATTTGACGGTATATTTATGTCCGGTACTTCATTTGCTGGGTATGCATTCCTTAATGCCTCACGAACTGCAGTAAAAGATTTCAAAGAAAATTAATGCTCAACAATACACACATTTTCTCTTTGGTAAAAAATATGTTTGCACCTCCAGCGCTATTCAGCAAATGAGGAAATGGGATGGTCAAGATCATTTGGACATGCGCGTGCGCAGTAGTGTGAGGGGAATCGAAAAAGAGGGAAAGAACCCCTCTTGATGCCCTTGTGAACAATATTGAAGTTTGGGTTGCGTTTTAAATACTACACCGTGTATCTCCACGGTTGAGAATTAAGATTTGGTTTTAGGGGGCCATTTATAAGAGCGATTGCGCAAGACTTTGTTTATTATGATGCTAGATGCTAGCTACGTTCCTCTTTTTCTCTCTTTTACCTCATCTCATCTATTTCGATGTTTTACGCGTAAAATTTCGGTTCTTCTTCTGGAATTCGTCTCTAAAGAGTGGCGTTTTTTGAAAGCCATCAATTTCTTCCAAAAAACCACAACAAGCTTCCTATAAAGAGATAGAAACCAGCACGAGTTCTATAGCATAGCAAACTGTATTACGACCATAGTTTAGCGGATGTGTGCGATAGAAGCAAAACGCAAAATTGTTCGCATCGTTAAAGCTAAAAAAGAGCGTTTCAGGTTAAAACGCCCACTGCAAAAACATTGTCCAATACACAATAATATCCACTGCAAAAACATTGTCCAATACACAATAATATCCACTGCTCAACATTGCCCAATACACAATACACTGCTCAAAATTGTCCAACTAATTGAAATGCACACTTCAAAAAGGTCCTCTGCAAAATGGATCAATGCTCGTAGTTTCCAACTAATTAAAATGTCCACTGGTCATATGATCACTAAGAAAATTTAGTCTGGGTGGAAAAGATAATATTCGTTGCTTAGCAACTATGTGATATCGTTGTACTGCATAAAAGTGACTGTTCAACAATAGTTTTCACGCTGAATACCTATTACGTATTGAAAAGACTATTAGGTTGACATTTAAATATAAGTGTATGAAATGTATAGGGCATTATGCATTGGCCATTTAAATGTAACGGACATTTTTATGTATTGGGCATTTTTGTGGCGGACATTATGCATTGGACATTTTTTATTGGATATTATGTATCGTACATTTTTAGCGGACATTATGCATTGGACATTATTGTATACTAGAGGCCCTGTGACTGTTAACTGTTTTATTTGCGGTATGTATTTGTTGTTCGTTAAAATTTTGCCACATAGTTAAAGCAACTTATAAATATTATTATTAAATAAATTATTACTTGATCGATTGTAATATTCATGTCCTATTCAAACGACGGAATAAAATAGCAGAAATGCAGTAAACAATTATTCCTTATTTACGGCGAGCGTTTGTTGATAAATACCAAACAAATTATATTAAACCGGTTGCTACCAAGATTTATTTCGAAAATTCAATTTGATTTATGAAACTAATAGATCGTAGCAAGAAAAGAATTCCAAACAGCACCTTTAATAAAGAAAACATTAAAACCCTTCAAATTACGTCAATTTATTGCATTGTAGTGTTAAAAATAACAAATTTAATATTGAAAATAATTAATTTCATTCTAACACCAATCATTTATCACTGTCACCAACATTTTCCAATCATAACCAGCACTACGTGCCTCTCATTTACGTTAAATAATCGTAATTTCGGTTTTCGAGTTAAATCATAATGTTTTCTTTCAGATTTAATCAACTTGATTGTATTGTAACTTTAATTTGAAAAAAAAATCGAAATTTAATATTGTATTTGCCGATAAACAAATGAAACGTCATTTTATACAGCATCTATATTAATTTAATTTAATAATATGACGTAACACTTTCGTTTAAATACTAATTGAAATTAATATAATGTACTGTATACATTAAAGCTTTCTTTACTTTGCTTCCGATTTATTAAAAAAATTGTGATTACATATAACTCTTACCGATACTTCAGTGAAGCTTCAATGTATAAACTGTTGGAATTAAAATTTAAAACTCCTGAACCGTAAATTAACCCAGAGAGCACTCACACGTCAATAAGAAATAAGGAAAATTCAAATTATACTTACAAGTTTGCAGGACGATGATGGCCTACAGGGACCTGTTGTCAAAAACTAGCTTAAAAAGAAGAAAAAGAAAACACACACGCACAAACACTCTGGAAATCTCTCGTACGACTTCAGCTACTGAAGATGGGAGCATAGCTCCCGAAATACGTATCTAGAGATTTCCAGAGTGTTTGTGCGTGTGTGTTTTCTTTTTCTTCTTTTTAAGCTAGTTTTTGACAACAGGTCCCTGTAGGCCATCATCGTCCTGCAAACTTGTAAGTATAATTTGAATTTTCCTTATTTCTTATTGACGTGTGAGTGCTCTGTGGGTTAATTTACGGTTCAGGAGTTTTAAATTTTAATTCCAATCTGTACACCGTAATCTCCAATTCCTTTTTTAACGTATAAACTGTTTAACCAAGCGAATATGAAAGTTTATTTACTAACATGACTAAGTATATTTTGTTGTTAGTAACCACACCGACTCTATAAATAAAAGTAGCTATGTTGTGCGAAGACGAACTTGTATAATATTATATACATAGATTGGACATTTTGCAGTGGACGATTGGACCAATCACCAAAACGAGAAATCTTTCCTTGCAACATTAACAGTTATTCCCAGAGTGAATCCGAGTCACGGATGCCTCCCCGTGCCGTCGAATAAACTATGACAGCGGTGAGAAGAAGGCGCGACATCGTATGTACACTAGAGTGGTCCACTCTTATATGAAGAAACTGTTTTAAAAGAATTATTCTCCTCCCACCCTCTTATTTGGTGCGCCTATATATAAAAACATTTTTTTTTGACGTCTTGTCACAATTGAGTAATATTTAGGGGTGGACCCAGGGCCCCAAATATTTGTAAAATCCTACTAAAGATAAGTATTCTTTAAAGGGACTATCTGTTTATTTCAGCGGCTAGGAAAAAGGAATAGAAGAATATTCAAATTTTTTTTTCGGTGATACATTTCATATTTTCTCTTTAATATAATAAAGTAGGTTGTATTGACTTAGTCATATTACTTTGCGTCGCAATTCAATTTGAAGTTCAGCGCGAATCGTAAAATAGGCAACACGCATAGCACATGTGATAGCATAGGAGACGACATGCGCGACATTAAAATTGTAATAGCACTTGCTATTCTATAATAATTAAAACGCCTGCTATAGGAAATGTTGGGAACAGGGCCCTTAGTATTCACAATATTTTGTCCAATTTGCACAATGTTTAGACTGATTCTTTAATTACAGACCCTGTGGATTGGCAACAAAGAGAGTTTCCAGAGAGGTCTTCAAATAGTTCTAGATCTTCCTGTTGTTAATGACAATGCAGAGAGGGGAGTAGCTCTTATCGAAGAATATAGTGGGAATTTAACAAGAGATAAAGAACAGCTTCAGTTCCTCCTTCAGGTGGTACAAAACCCTAGGAAGAGGCTGACTGATTGCAACAAGAAAACAATCAGCGAATTTTTCAAGTAGAAAAGCAGGAATGTATCAAAAACTTAATGTTTGTTACAAATTTCATATTCTTAAAAATTTTATTAAAATAAATTTAGAGCGATGAATATTCAATGTATACTCATTTTATAATTTCCTTTGATCACAGCCTACTTATAATTTTTTGAACTAAGTTAAGTGAAACTGGACGTAATACCGTTGAAATAAGAACAGCACAATTTTCTCACGTAGATTAGATTCACCCCACTCTTTTTAATCTAGAGAAAAATCTGTTGAAATGGCATTTTTCAATCATTAAGTAATGGGCAAAGTATTTAAAAGCGGAGAGAGCAAACACTGCTCACAAGCGTCCTGAAATAGATTTTATGATACTCAGAAAAATATTTGGTCGATATGGCCGATTTTCCAAGTATTTAGGGCCCTGGATCCACCCCTAAGTATTAACCAATGGCGGAAAATTTTCAGATGCAATGTTTTTATATGCAGTGTGTGTATTATCTGAATAAAAAATTGTCATACTTCCATAGTTTGATGCTCTATCCTGTTAAATAAGCAGGCCCTTATTTGCCTGACCAAACATTCAAAGGCCAGGAAAGCAATATAAATAGTGTGCGAATGGAACAAAATATAAGGATATTAAGGATCCTGTTCCCATCATTTCCTATAACTGGCGTTTTAATAATAATAGAATAGCAAGTGTTATTACAATTTTCATATCATGCATGTCGTCTACTATGCTTTTACATGTGCTGTGCGTGTTGCCTATAGTACGACGAGCGCTAAACTTAAAACTGCGTTATGACGCAAAGTAATGTGACTAGGCCAATACAATCTTATAAATTATATTGGAAAACTAATGTGTAATGTATCCCCATAAAATTATTTTCTTACTTTCATATTCTTTTTCCCTAGCCACCGAATTAAACAGGCCGTCCCTTATTTAGAAACCACCAAATTTTTGGGGCCCTGTGTCTACCCCTAAATATTAGCCAATTGAGGCAAAATGTAACAAACAATGTTTTTGTATATATCACACCGAAGAAGAGGGTGGGAGAGATACATTTTCCAATCCATATTTTTGGACCACCCTAATATACACGCCCACACTTCTATAGATATTTTTCTGTTTCAGTTGACGACAACTAGTAAGCAAGTAAATCTGTATGCTGAAACAGAATTTCTTAAAAAAATAAATTTTAATAACAGCTCTATTACAAAGAAATTATGTATTCGTATTTTATAAAACACAAATATTTCAATTCGTCGTAATTACTTAAAACGTAACGTATAATCCAGGACCTTTAAGAATATCTATGGAATGACGCACTCAAGAATTGCCCAAATTCCGCTTAGCATCAATCGAAAGCCAAACGATCTAATTTAATGGATTCATGAATTAAGGTTCTAACTGAAATGTACAATCAAAGTAGCATATGCTTTTGAATTTTCAGCAACCCTAAGCGACGTCTCTTTCCGTTTGTATTTTTCACACCAACCTAAACTTTTATGAATTGGATTCTAAAAAATTTCATGATTTTTGTTTTTCGTAATATTTAGTAAGTGATTCCACTTCTTCAAAATCGGGGTATCTTATCGGAGAAATAATACGCAAACTTATTTCTGCAGAGCTCAAGCATTGACATTATAAAGAGAATGGTGCGAAACTCAGAATAATCTCATTTGATTAAACTGAAACAAAAAGAAATAACATTCAAAATGAACTCAACCGTAAAGTTCCATAAGATTCGACCGAGCGCCATACTGGTTATAAATATTCCATTCCGTTGAAATTATATTCACATAGTCCTCGGTAGCACAGTGGCGGATTTACGCCTTCTGGGGCCCCTGGTGCTAAGAAGTAGGGGGTCCTGCAATTTAAATATATAGTGAAACTGCTCCTAAAGTCTACCCTCTTTTGTGACACCCCTTAACGATCGGTTTTCTATAGAATCACAGAGAGGTTTCACTGATTTTTAAATTGAGATATTTAATATTTCTGAGATTATGTACACGTGGGTAACTGAGCGGTTGTGAATTCTTGAATTTTCCCCAATTTTCGCGGATCCACGCGGGACCCCAATCTTTCGCGGAATCCTAGGGTTCCGCGTAACCCAAGTTGAGAAGCACTGCCATACTTCACGGAGCCCTATATTTCACGGGGCTTCTGGCGCGCGCCATGTGCGACCCACCTAAATCCTCCATTGCGATAGTGTCTGCCATCAGAACCGGTAGGGGCCTTTGTGGGAGCCAGAGCAAAATAATTTTAAGCGTCTTTTTAAAGTAAGTTAATTTTATTGAAAACAATTTGTTATTTAAATTAACAAAGAATAGCGCAATTAATAAATTATTTAAATTAACACGTTGGGGACCGCGCACAGAAATCTCAGTTTTCGTAACGCGCGGAACAAAAAAATAATTTTAGTCTAATATTTTGGGGCAGTTCTCTTTATCAATGATTCAAACGCTATGTAATCATATATTTTTAAAGCTTAATCAATTACCGATTGAGATCTGACCCATTAAAGTCAGCTGTCATTGCTTGTTTGTCGTGTGTTGTTTTGATGAGCTTGAAAAAAAAACTTTCTTCAGTGACGAATTTTTACACAGAAGGTAAGATTGTTACATTTTTATTCACATATGTTATGATTCACGACATGGGTGGTTAGGTCAAAAATATTATCGATGGAAAAGGACTCTATGATGAACGGAAAATTTTTAGTGATCTTTCAAATAATGAAGCCAAATTACTTCCACTTTCAGCTTCATGCATAAAAGCAATTTTCAGGACATCCTGCCAGATACATGGGTTGCATTACATGTGTATTTAAATATTCCCGTGGTAGTTGCTAGTTGTAAAAGAAGTTTTTCAAATTGAAACTAACTAACTAACTAACAAAAGCGTTCAAATGAAACACGTCCAAGAATCAGCCGAAAGCGGTCGCCAGTCTTCTCCGCCGACGCGCGATGTCCTCTAGGAACTCGTCTTCCGGTAACCTTCTAAAGCAACTCCGTCTTTGTGGACATGGCGAGAGGAAGAAATCACTACGTCGAAACGTAACCGTACCTTTTCGACAAATTTCCGAATTCTATCCTTCGCTTACGCCCCTCACGTCTCTCTCTCTCTCTCTGAATCTATTATCTTTAAGATCCATGCGAAAAATAACATAAATAATTGAATACAATCAGGAATATTGTACAGGTTTACTTGGCAAGCAGTAGGACATAGGTTACCAAGTACAGTTAACCCTCGGTTGGCACGTTAGTACTTATGGTTGCCACCTTATGAGTAATTGATTCCGGGAGATTTTCATCTCATGAGTATGAAACTCTGGGAGAATCCGGGAGAATTTTCTCTAGGCCGAAAAACAACTAAAGTGAGCAATGAAACTTGTTTTATTTACTTATTAGGAAACATTAATGACTATTTAATATCTATCTTATTGTTAAAGTTAGGGTTGCCACCTTATAAACAGCTAATTCCGAGAGATATCCACCATATGATTAGTTAATTCCGAGATTGTTTGTAGGTTGGGTTTCCAGACAAGTTCTACCAGATTTCGGGAAAGATGTATCTAAAGTGGGTTAATTCCAGAATTCCGGGAGAGGTGGAAACCCTAGTAGTACTCATGGTTCCACCAAAACACCGAATGGTCAAAAATCATGTGAATCGAATGAGTAAGAATTGTTTATGTAGAATAGGTGTGGGTTTTCACTTTTTTTGATCAAACCTTTTTAAGAAGCAATAACAGTTTTAGTTCGGCATTTGTCTTTAATCCAAAGTTCCACGTATAAATTTTATTGATAACATTTAAAAAAATGTATAAATAAAACTCGAGCAAAAAATAAATTCTATGAATTCAAAACAAAAATTAAAATCATTGATTAAAAGATTTAATAATGAAAAAAGTTAAGATATTGATTTTCTGTTTTCGAATGCTATTATTTTCAATTTTATGGCTGAAGAAGAAATAAAATTGGGTTTCTTAGCCAAATTAAATTTTGCCTAGTTCTATCAAAGAAATGGAGTTTCACTTATTTGTTACAATCATGAAATTAAAATTAAAAATTGCATTTAGTAGACTTATCGCTTTCACTCTCAAAATTGCCATCGCTGTCAACCTCAGCTCAAGGCACTCAAGAAGTTACGATCATCCCAAGAATTTTTATCTGACAGACTGAGCAGCGGAAAATAAAAACAAAGACTAGAAAATGATTCTCCTTCATCAATCGCAAGGCGTTTTGATTAGGTAAAATCTCGATGCGAAAAGTTCATTGGTCGAAAATAAGACGAAGATATTCTTTATGGAAATGCAAGAGACACGAAGTAATCCTCCCTCTCAAGTGATAATTATTCGGTCCTAACTTTAAAAGGTTGACTCAAGAGAAGCAATGATAACTGTGAGAGAGGAAGGGAAGTTCCTTTAGGAAACCCATAAACACACTCGTTATAGTTTGGGAATTAAATGAACAAAATTGACGTTTGCTCTGAAAGAAGAATTTGTTTCTTATGACTGGAGACAAACAGACAAACGACTTTATTTAGGGCAAAATGGAGGAGAGATATATAATATCTACTCTTAACACGCCTAACCTTATTATATTAGTCTCCCTTGTCACCAGCTGCTAAATTTAATATCGAAATCGCACACTGTGTAATATTAGAAGAAAATGATACGGTTGGAAACCCTGCTACGGGACCAGATACGATCCCGCCCCCAAAATTGCATACATTTTACTTGCAGTGCATACCCCTGCCTCAAGGTGAATACGATACTGAATTCAAGATAATGCAACTTTTGCTATTAATATTTTTAATTTCTTTTATTTTACGCAAATTTTTTAACTTGATCTAAATTTCAATGTTCCACGGTATATTATAATTGCACCTTATAAAATAAATTTTGATAAAACTTTATACATTTTGCACGGTAATACATTTTAACGTAATGTACACGTAACAGTTTATTTTAAATTATAATAAAGGTTTAATGTTTAATAAAAATGACATTTCCTAAGGTATTTGCTTATTTTTTGGTGCCAGAAATGAAAAAACGCTTAAACATTTAATGTTTTTGCACTATTATCGATGGCGTTTGCAGTAATAACACGGAGAATGTCCACGAAACATAAATATGAATGGTTGATATTTGGAGCAATAGATAAGTGTAGTGCGACTGACGATGAGCTAAATTTTATTTGGATATGATTATGATTTATCCATGGACCAACTTAAAAACGATAAAGTGGCGGAAATCCAGGCATGGCAAACTCGAAGAGGCGTCGGGGCCGCATTAAAGCGTTGAATGTTTTAGAAGGGCCGCATTATAGCGAGGATGATATTAAAGAAGGTCCGCGTTTAAAGTGAGGGTGGATGTTATAGAAGGGCCACAGCCGTTTAATGAGGGCAGGAGCTGGTAAGATAGACTATAGCTAGAAGATTGGACGCCTTTTTATAGCAATTAAAAACATTAATTTAGGAAACGCGTTCTTTTGTAATTCGGTGACAATGAAAAAATAACGTCTCCTTTTCGTTAAAATAAAGTGTTTTAGGAAACCCCACACGATTCACGTGAAGCAAAAATTATCTATCAGGCCGCAATAATGCACAGATAAGACCGCCAGTTTGATATGCCAGTGATATTCAATTATTTTTCAATAATTCAGCTAGCGTCCATACCAAAAATTGGAACAGTAAAGACTATGTTAAATTTTTACGGTAATTCTTAATATGCTATATTATATTCTTAAATATCCGCGAAGTCTTTGTCATTGTTTCGAAGTAAAGTTATTTGCGAAACGTTAAGATCCAAAATGTTAAAAAAATTTCAGTTCCTTAAATTTATAAATAACGAATCCGTTAATGCATTCGATTTCTTTTTCCGCTATTCTCTCTAACTACTTATTTTAAAAACAAAACATGCTAAGTTTCGTATACAAACACGGATCATAAATTGGAGATTTTGATGGGATAGCATTAAGAATTGCATTTAATTGTGAAACTTGAGAATCACTTGCATGAAAAATAAAGACAATCACGTCAACATACCAGCAAAATATCATTTGGATTCCAATGGAAATATGCAAGATCTAAAGAAAACGTTGATGGGCAAGGCATGTCTCTCGTGAAGTCAAAGCGCGAAAGTTATCGAGTTCGTCTTATGTCTGAAAACAAATTTACTAATATAAAAGGACAGGTATATCTGTCTGTGCTTCTGTCTCTCTCTCTGTATAACGGTGATGACGTAAGTTATGACGTTCGGTCACGGTATATGTGTTACGGTAAAAGTACGTAATCGGGAAATGTGCACATTTACCACCGAGATCGGTAAATGTAAGTTTAACTTTCCAGAAATACGTATTATCCGTACATTTCCCGGTAAATGTGCACTTTCACCGTTGTGCCTAGGTAAATGTGGAAATAAGTAAGAGTGAGAAATGCTACACTTTAATAATTACGTTAATTTATTACAAAAATCATCGAGGGTTCGGCTCCACTGGTATATATTAAGATGAACGCTTCCCAACCCGAGGAGGGAACACAGTGAACGTGAGGAGGAACGAAAAACACTTAGACTAACCCAATCCAATCGGTAAAAGTACGTTATACTTACATTTACCGAACTTGGTGGTAAATGTACACAATAACCGGGAAAAGTACACATTTACCGAACTACGCACATTTACCGTGACATATGCACCACTGCAGTAGTGCATAAGTGTATATGAACTGCCATCGGCATAAGATAAAGGAGCGTATGCACTGCCAGCGGCATAAGATACAGGGACAAATTCTAACAGAATGCGAGGGAAAAGAATAGTGTAGATCAGCGGTGGCCAACCTTTTTCTGCCGTGTGCCACAAATCAATCCAAAAATTTATCGCGTGCCACCCAATAGTTTTTAAAGTAATACAAATAAATTTATAAAAAAGTAACACAAATTCTGTATAATAATTTTATTCCATATCATTTATTTATTAGCATACATTTGCTGTGTAGTGCAGTGTGGTTCTGGAGATCAAGAATTTTAGTTTGAATTTCTGCTGAATACCTATCGAGATTAGCAATTTCTATTGAAAAAGGGTTTACATATAGTTCAACATTGTATTTGTCTTCCTGAAAGTCTTAAAATCTTACTTCAAATGAAGTTTTCAAAATATTCACAAAATATTTATACTTTTCAAAATTTGCTCGGTTACTTCTTTCATTTTCAATTTGTTGCATATGACTGAAATGAGTCAAACGATTTTTAGCAAAATCTTTAGAAAAAAACTGAAGCTTTGCTTTGAACGATGTTATTATGTTGCACATAGTAGGAAATATATTATTTTTATCTTGTAAGCGCAAATTAAGGTTGTTCAAATGTCCCGTGATATCCGCAAGGAAAGCAAGATCCCACAACCATTCTTCGTTCTTCAGAAGTCTGCAGTCTTCTGGCAGTTCATCCTTTTCTTCTAAAAATTTTAAAACTGTCTCTCAGGTGCCAAAATCTCTCAAGCACCTTTCCCTTTGATAGCCAACGACCATTACAATGCATCAATAACTCTTTATTATCACCTGAGTCTGGGTTTTCAAAAATTAAGTCACGAAATGCACGTCGGTTTAATGCCCGGGATCGAATTCTATTTATACAGCGTACTACTGGATCAAATACGTAAGATAAATCCAAATCCTTGGCACAAAGAGCCTCTTGGTGAATAATACAATGATATTTCTGTATCTCGCGACTGAAGTATTTTTCTATTAAAGATACAAAACCGTTTTTCTTTCCTCTCATTGCAGGAGCCCCGTCTGTACAAATGCTGTCTAATTTTGTCCAATCAACCTCTTTTTTTTAATACAGTTTTTAAGTTGTTCGAAAATGTTTTGACCTATGCAAGAAATTAATTGACATAAATCTAAAAGTTCTTCATTGATGTCAATATTGTCATTAACGCTGCGGACAAATACAATGAGCTGAGCACCATCAGTATTGTCACAACTTTCGTCAATAGCTAATGACAAATATTTACATGAGTCTAGAGAAGAATTGATTTGTTTCTCAACATTGCGGGACATGTCATCAATTTTTCTCATAACATTATTTCGGGAAAGTGCGATATTGTCAATCACTCTTTTTATTTCAGGGTCACCACTATATTTTGCAAATATTAAAAGGCTAAGTTTAATAATTCCTTCTCCGTCAGAATATGGTTTTTCTTACGAACAAAATGAAGTGAAATTTCATAAGAAGCTTTTACCATCATCAACTTTTTTCTTAAAAAAAGATTGCTGGCCTGACAAAGTCTTCTTCTTGTTAGACACAAATTCGGCACGCAAAGTAGAACCAGCTGGGTATTTGGATTTAAAATCTGAATGCATTTGGTTAAAGTGCCGTTGTAAATTAATTTTTTTGGGACAGAAACACAAGAATTACAAATCAGACACTGGCTTTTCAACATCCTGATTAGTAAATAAAAACTGTTCCTCCCAAGCTAGATTGAATTCCCGGCAAGCAATATCTTTTTTATATTTCCTCTTCATCGTAGCTGTTGAAGTACTTGGTTTATTGATTGGCATATTTTAAAAAGGGTAGCCAAAAATACCGTATTATCTGAAATAATATAGATATTACATTTACATAATAAAATAATAAAATTACTTACTCTGGAAAACTTGTTTGAAGCGCAGTTTTAACGATGAATAGCTTGAAAGCACTTTTCTCTAAAATTCACGGTCCTTTGGTGACCTGAGCATCATAACTTTCCGACAAGTCGCATAATTTCCGTTACGTTTCTGCATACAGCACTTGTAAATTATTTTGGTGAAAATCAAAATATTCAGAATTGATTTTAAATAATTAAAGAGTGCCATGACAGCTACCAGCGAAAAAATGGCGGAATTCAGTATTAAATGAACATTAGCCCGCGCACGGAGAGGCCGAAATCAGCCTCTCCCTTCCGAAATTTCCGCCAGGGGCGTTTTGAGTGGCACAGCCACTAGAAAGTTTTGTGTTAACACACAGTTACATCACAGGATGTTTGATCATATAACCACGCATGCAAAATGAATAATATAAAATATACTATCAATTTATTTTACATACTTTTTGTTACAAATATTTTTTTCAACCTGGCTGCGTGCCACGAGTAAGTGTATCGCGTGTCGGGTTTGGCCGCCGCTCGTGTAGAGGCAGGGCCCCTCAAACCGGTGCCCGCGGGTGCCATGGCGCCCTTCATAGAATTCCTTGGCGCCCGCTATTAGGGCTATGGCAAGTCATTTGCTGTGGAGTTGCAGTAAAATACGATCGGATATCACTTTATACTGAATTTGGTTTTCAGCTGAGTTTGTGATATTTCACTACAAAGTAGCTAATTTAATGCCATAGGCAAACTCAATATTTAACATTGTTAACCCATATATTTCAGCTATATTTTTCTGTGTACCCCCGATTGGCGACCGCAATATTTCTCTGAATTCGTAAATGCGCCCTCAATGCTGAAAAGGTTGCAGACCTCTGGTGTAGAGCAGTGACACCTAAACTTTTTTACCGAAGGGCCGCATCGGTGGTTGCTAATCCTTCGGCGTGCCGAATTGGAAGTTGCCAATTCCTCAGCGGACCGGATTAGAGATTAAATCGGAAGTTATCTATATGTTCTAAGGAGGTATATATATAAGTGAAAAATCAAGTCTAAATAAGGTTATTGTGGTTAACATTACAGTATTAAATTTTCATTATCAACATTTTCATAAATGTATGAATTTCTGTGTTAAATTTTTCGGATAGGTTTTTCATCACACCCTCGCGGAACGCACGAAAACCTTTCGTAATTTTGGCACCACTCGTCTAGAGCAGTGGTTTCCAACCTTTTTATAGGCGCGGCAGCCTTTCAGAGATAAACAGAATTTCGCGGCACGCCAGCTTACAAACTAGGCTTTTACATTACATTACACATCATTCATGATATCTAAACGACATTTTCCGAGTACTCGAGTGAAATTTACTTTTAATATAAGCGAATTACATATTACAGAATCGAAAAAATTTTCAAAACTTGCTCTTTAAATTTTTCACACGGCCCGATCAGTCATTTGAAATGCCGTATGTGGCCCGCACAGTGGATCATGAAGCCTCATGTGACCCTTTCAGTAAAAAGTTTGTGACCACTGTATTAGAGATAAAATAAAAGGTCAAGTTACCTGTAAGTAAATCCAAATCCTTGATTTATTTACAAAATTAGTTTTAATTCGGGACCCCTAAAGTCAACTGCGGCGCCGCAGTGTGCCGCGGCACGCACGTTGGGAACCACTGGTGTAGAGAAAGAGGGAGAGAGAGGAAGAGAGGGAGAAAGAGGAAGAGAGGGAGAAAGAGGAAGAGAAGGAGAGAATGGGAATTTTTAATTTAATTCTTTAGTGATGCTTACCCGTCATTTTTTGACGGGAAGGTAACTATTTATTAATATATAAATAATATTTTACTTTCCGTCATATTGACGGACTTTTATACTATAAATTAGTATAGGCACTAGAATAGGCACTTAAAAAAATAAGTACATAATAACTTTGTGATGGCTATTAATTTTCCTGAATTGTGGCACACGCCGTTCTCCCTCACTGCAGCGCCGCGTCGTGCCTTGGTCACTCGTGACGCTTTTGCCGCTCTCGCGTGCAACTCTGATTATGAACGCCCTTTTGCGAATCGTGGCAACGCAGAGTCATAGAGGATGTTTCAGATATATTTTATTTGTGAAAGTTAAATGAGACAATGTTCATGAAAAATATGCATTCGGATCGTCCGCTCATTCTCGCGGGGTGAGTCGGTTCCTGCTCATCTCTTGCGCCGAAATAAAGATTTCCGAAATATTAATATACCTAAGTAGAAAGTTAAAAAATTAATATCATGTTCTAAAACAAACACAACACAACACACACACAACACAACACAACACAACAACAAACGGGTTTCCCGTGGTACAGAAGTGCTTTTCGTCAAATTGGCCGTAGTATAATACTAATATATTTGCTTTGAAATCAGAAAATTATTTTCCTTATATTGTGGTAGCCTGGCTTTTTTCATACGTTTTAAATATGTTCATTTCGTTTTGCCATTCTATACTCGCACTACAAACGAAATTTCTTTTTGAAATCGGTTCTGCCAATACCTTCGAAATTCATATTTACAGAAAAATTCTAATGATACCTTGGTTGCCCTGTTTAGTCGACCCGGTTGAAATATGATATTTTGGTTATCATTATATATCGACGACTCTTACAGAGGAGGATATATATAGATAACATATAGGAGGATACTAATGTCCAGCCCAAACTACAAGAGCAAGAGAGCAGAAAGTTTTAGTTTTTGTAGATATGATAGAGAAACCTTCCGATAAAATGAAACTTCTTACCTAAGTGACATGAGTTCGACTCCAGAAATTCCGAAAGTTGCGTTTTTCCCATAAGAAAAGCATTGCGCCATTTTTGTAAATTAATTATGGGCACTTGCCGGTAAGCTAGAAAAATGAAATTTTCAGTGTTGCTAGATGGCCGCAATATCTATTAGGAATTATTGTCACTTTTGCTTACAATGTCTTGGGTTCGACTCCAGAGACCCCGGAATATCTCCCATAAGTTAGCATGGGAAAACGCAATCCAGTGTGTAGACTAATCTAATAAGTTTAGGAAGCTGAAATTTTGCAAGATTATAGAACTTTTCTCATAACCAACTATAAAAATGGAAAATTTTAAAATAGTTAATTTTTAGGTGTTGTTTTAACCCCATTTGAACATTAAAGTTTAATAATTTTTTAGGTACTACGGGATGAGCTAAGAAGCTGCAATTTTTAAAGTATTTACAGAACAGTGCATTTGCACAAATAAACATTTCAATCTCTCCATATATATATTGCGGCAACCGTTAAAAATGTTTAAATTTTAAACAATTAGAAAATATTATTTTACTTCTAGAAGTGCTACAACTTCAAAATTTGGATAAAATGTGTAGCATTAGCGCCCCATAATGGAGAAAGTGTAAAATGTTGAAAATTGCAACATTTGGGGATTGTTTAAAACTATTATTTTTACATTGGGGGTAAACGGAAATCGCTGCGGAGGTGAAATCTTTAGAATTAAAAGAATATTTGTAATGATGAAATGTCTGTCTGAAAAATGAATATTTTTTCAAGGTGATATGAAATGCTTGCAGTATGCAAGCACCAACTACTAGTTTATCAATATGAAGATTATATATACCATAATGGGTTCAAATTCATGCGGACAGTTCTCTAGAAATACGTTTAAAAGAAATATTATTTTACCTTTTATAAAGCTCCGCTTTAAAGATCTTGGTTTCATTATGGTATGTTGCACAAATTTTACATATAAAATTTAGTTGACACCCGTTCAGCTAATTCCTTCCAAATCCACAATGACAGAAAGAATTTAATTTTTTAATGGTGGTATCCGTTTAGTTGATCCGGTTTAAATATGCGATTATAGTTTTATATATTTGTACATTATAAATATCACAATTTGGTTAAAATTGATGCGGACAGTTCAACACAAATACCTTGTACTTGTAAAAAGAAATTTTTCATTACTTTTATTGTGGCAGCCCTGATTCCTATATTTATACTAAATATCTTGATTTTGTTTCTATATGTTACACAACTCCTTCATACAAAATTTCGTTGATATCGGTTCGGCCAATTTCTTCCAAAAGCATAATTACCGAAAGGCTACATTTTGCAATTGTGGCACCCCTGCCTAATCGATCAGGTCTAAATAGTCATTTTGAGCATATATTTTTGTGAAGATTCTGTGTTCCAAATTCGGTTGAAATCGGTACAGTCAATTCTTCCCTGATGTACTTATGAGTACTGACAGAGTTTTTTTGGGCAACGAGGAAAAGCTATAAAATTCATCAAAAGTCGTAATGCAACGCGGATCAGGAGCAATCAGCCGATCGTTCAAACCCCGTGTTCCCAGCATGCATCGCGCACATTAGCGGCTCGAGCCAATGTCACAGCTTTCCCATAGAATCAGTTGCAATAAAATTCCGAATGTCTAAAAAGTACATTTTCCCCCGTGTTTTCATCAGTTATCGTTAGAAAAATCTGATGTTGGTTTCATTAATTATTATTTCTATTTTAACTTAACACTTAATTCTCGCATACCCGTCATATATAGCGGGCAATTAGGTACGCTAGTGTCTAATATATAAAAATCTGATGTGGCCACCACATGATTTTCTCAATATCTGTAATATTTCTAAAAATTCCAAATAGGTTACATAGTAATAAATATTTTAAGAAACTGTGAGAAAATTTTAGACTTTGCAAAGAACAGAAATAAACTCAAACCATAGCTTTCTGATATTGGGTATAGCCACAAAGCTCCAACCGTTAAGAAAAGAAAAAGGAGCGTATTGTCAATTGTTAACAATAGTCGTCGGTAGGTGACGTGGTGGGGGCAGCTAAAAATATAAGCTATGCATTATATGGAAACATGTTTCAAACAAAGGTTGTAGAAACTAAATTTCCTACAACTTTTATTCCAATACATTTTTACATTTATGAAATATTAAAGGAAATATTTCAAAATAACGGATAAGTGGCAAGAGTAAACACCCACTTCCGGTTGACCGACTTTTACCTAAAACTAATCAGTTCTTTTGACATTTATAAAAATGCACACGCACGCACGCACGCACACACACACACACACATCATCGAGAAAATGGTCAAAACATGTTTAGGGGACCTGAAAACGTATCTTCGTTGAAATCTCGAAGTCGGTTTTTTCATGAATACAATACTTTCCCTTATACTACGTATATGGAGAAAGTAAAAATGATGCTCAACTCCTACTCCAGATAGATGTAAAGGAAATCACATATAATTTTGGAAATACTCCATAAAAAGTTATATTTCAATAAATCTGATGAATTTAACCGAATGTTATTCCATATGAGAATAAAGTCTGCTATGACCGGGAATCAAACCCGGGTCTTCCACTTACCGGGCGAATATTCTACCACTGAACTATCGTAGCAGATCAATTTTCTCGTTTCTTAACGCGGATGTTTTCTTGGTTTGTTTGAGTGCCCAGCCGATTCGCCTCTGTTCTACGCATAGTGGGTATCTCAGAGGTAGTGCAATGAATAGCCGGGGAAGGGAGGAGGGAAACCCGGTGCCGGCGTTTGCCTACTCTTACGAAGAACACCAGGGAGGCCAACGACTTAACGCCCCTTCCGAAGGACGGAACAGCTGAATTTTCGCGGTCTCCTCGAACCACACAAGCAGGAGGCCAGGCGATCTTGGAGAAATCCTACTTGCGCAGGATTTGTGCCCGCTGCCTTTTCAAGCAGCAAGCGAGTATCAGTCAACGTCCTAACCACTACACCACCGGCACCCCCGTTTTCTTGTTTGGTACGGAACTAGCCAAGCTAGTGTCAAATTGCCCCAACGGATGTTCTCGAAGAGTTACACCGAAGAAAACTCCTCCTTCTCAAATAGTGAGATTGCCAAGCAAGAAATTGATGGAATAAAGCGATCCGAAGATCCTATGCAGACAGGCATAAGCTGTGATGTTGGGAAAATTTTTGAAACGAGAAAAAAGTCTTCAATGACCGGGAATTGAACCCGGGTCTTCCACTTGCCGGGCGAATATTCTACCACTCAACTATCGTAGCAGATTCGATTCCCGGTCATAGCAGACTTTTTTCTCGTTTCAAAATTATTCCCAACATTATAGCTTATGTCTATCTGCATAGGATCTTTAGATCGCTTTATTCCATCAATTTATTCCATATGGTTTACATATTTTGTTGCATAAATGCAGTGGGTAATTGACAAATTCGATTCGTGCGACTAGCGTCACAATAATTTACCATGTCTTGAAATGGCCTGCTAGTACATCACGAACGTAAATGTCCCGCATTATATCCTCGCTGTAACTTACATTCACATTAGCCAGATGACATTTGCTAAACTATAACGAAATTTGCGCAATGGCCTTATATTTTTTTGCCTACTTTCCAGAATGGAAATAGGTTTATAGTTTCGTCGTTATGACAGTATGTCTGTCTGTTTCTCCCCCTATTTTCATCAAGCTTAGTAGAACTTTCTTGCTACTGGAGCCGAGCTCCCGAGGATAGTTTTTGTTGCAAATATTGAAAGTCCCGGGTTCGATTCCAGGAACTATCCTTTCCATTTGATACACATGGAAAATCTGAAATCCATCGTGCAGGGTAATATTTTCTTGCACATTAGAATATCTTAGAATTGTAATATCTGAGCGTGATTTGTACTATTCGCTAAGGAGAGGAATGGAAATTCTAATTTCTATCTTAGGATTTTGTTTATCTATTGTTTTTCTTAAAATTTTGCGTAAATACTATATTATTCAGTTTTTATCACTCATTACGCGAGTTTTGCCATCACAAAGACTATTGTTGAACTAGGATTCGGTATCTCTATTAAAAAAGCCAATGTGTGTGTGTGGACAGCATATCTCGAAAATGAAGAAACTAGGAGACTTAAAACTTAGTACACTTACTAATAGAACCATGAAGATGTGCTCCTCGGAGCCAGAATTTTCATTTTTAGTGCAAGTGGGGAAGTGGAGGGGGTGTCATTTCCCATAAGATAACGCGTAAAAATCGATTTTTCGACTTGCAGGCTTTTACTCTTTTGCAAATTAAAATTAGATAGAATTGACGTACGATCTTCGGACCTAGACCATTTTAATAAAATTTAAGATGGTTTCTTATTCTTATTGGCTATCATTCGAAAACGCTTAAGGCTTTTGGTATAGTAAACCATAAAATCTTACTCTGCAAACTTACTAAATATGGTATTTCGGGTATTGCGAACAAATGGTTCCATTCTTACCTCAGGGGAAGATTCCAACTAGTGGAAATCTCTCATTTTGATAAATCAACAAATTGTAGACTAAACTACCAGTCTACAGAAAGGGAAGTAAAATTTGGTGTACCTCAGGGTTCCATTTTGGGTCCGGTACTGTTTTTATTGTATATTAATGATTTTCCTGGCTGTATCTCTGATGCAAAAACAATATTATTGATGTCAAAACTACTTATGACCTGCAAAACAAAGTCGGTTCTTTAATGGAACGTCTTCAAAATTGATTTCAAAACATTTGTTGTCCATAAATATACAAAAAACAGTATGTATTAATTTTGGAAGAAATTCACCACCAAAAATTACATTTTGTGACGTAGACTTATCATTTGTTGACAGTGTTACTTTAATAGGAGTTAAGATTGTACCATCTCTAAAATGGTCTTCACATATCGACTTAGTTAGTAATATCTAAATTAAGTAAAACTGTTTTCAATTAAGATATTTGTATTCTAGCACTAGCATTAATATTCTCAAATGTGTGTATTATTTTAACTTCCAATCAAATTTGTCATATGGTATTATATTCTGGGGCGGTTCAAGTTATAGCCAAAAAGTATTTAAAATTAAAAAACAGGCCATAAGGGCTATTTTAAACTTACCCTATAAAGAATCTTGCAGATCTCATTTCCATGCTCTGCAAATAATGCCCCTGGCCACTCTATATTTGTATAGTTTGATTTTGTTTGTCAAGGGAAATATATATATATATATATATATATATATATATATATATATATAAATTAAATTGTGATGCCCATCAGCATAACACTCGTTCTTAATGAGACATACATATCCAACCAAGATCATATAAGTTAAATAGTGATGGGCCCTACCATAAAGATGCCAAACTGTTAACTCAATTCCCATTAGATATTAGGAGAATTAACGCCATGCAAATATTTAAGTACAAGCTAAAAACATTTTATTAAAAAACACTTTATTCAGAATTCCTATTACTTTGTAAAGGAAAGTCCACACTTCATGTATGATAATGTATTTAAATGTGTTGAATTATATTGTATTGAATGAAATTGTAACTGTGAACAATTTAATGTAGTATTATATTTGATGAAGCTATGTCCTATTGTACCCAAGTTAATAAAATTATTATTATTATCATACGTTTAAATCACATTGATTTGAAAATTTTAAAGATTTTTAACGATATGTTGCCTTTCCTACCGTGTCATTTTTAACTCAGAGATTGTATTATTGCCTTAATCCTTATACATGCATAAGAAATGTGTGCTTTGAGTGTTTTAATACAAGAGAAAGGAGAGAGAAAGAAGTGGAGAGATTGAGAGGGAGAGAGAGAGACAAAATTAAACGTTCCATAAATATATTATATATTTTGAAGAGATTGCAGGTGTGTACAAAATAAATTCATATTTCACGAAAAGCTGCACATTCCAAATTTTGAATAACAGTCCAACCATTAAATTAGACGAATGCGCCAATTTTTACACCAAAATATTTTATGCAAAAGGTTTAAATAATTATTTTGGTTTATTACGGGATTCATTTATTGTTAAGCGCCACTAAGATATGCATGACAACCCAAATTCACATTTGTTCACTTATTACCAACTTTTATATTAACTATATATATATCATTATATATAGACGTTTCTTACAGAGGAGGAGGAGCATATAACATACAAATAGTTGGTGCTTGCATTCTGCAAGCATATCATCTCACCTTGAAAAAGCATTAATTTCTCAGACAGATATTTCATCATTACAAATATTTTTTTATTTCTAAAGATTTCACCTCCGCAGCGATTTTCGTTTTTCCCTTATGCAAAAATAATAGATTAATACAATCCCCAAACTTTGAAATTTTAAGAATTTTATACTTTGTCCATTATGGGGTACTAATGCTACACATTTTTGCCAAATTTTAAAGTTGTAGCACTTCTAGAAGTGAAATAACATTTATCTAATTGTTAAAATTTAAATAACTTTTAATAAAATTTCATGGATACATTGAAATGTTTATTCGTTTTTATAGATTAAAGTCTACATAACTTAAAACTTTCAGCTTTCTAACTCACCCCGTAGTATCTAAACATATACCTATTTGTTTAAACTTTAAGAATTTTTAACTGCCAAAAAAATTAAAAAATCAAAATTTCTATAATCCCTATTTCGTTTTTTACAAACACTACCTCTCAAAAAAATATCAGCTCCGTAGCAGATTCGGTAATACATAAACCTCAAAAATATGTTTAAACAATTGGGAATTATTAGTGGTCGAGTTTCTTAACTTTTCCAAAATTTCATTTTTTCTATGCATAATTTTCTACAATATGATTTCAAAAACTTTAACCTACAGCATGTAGTTTCCAAGATAAAAATTATTAAACTTTAAAGTACAAATGGGGTTAAAACAACCCTTAAAAATTAACAATTTTTAAATTTTCGATTTTTATAGTTGGTTATGAGAAAAATTCTATAGACTTGTAAAATTTCAGCTTCCTAAAGTTATTAGATTGGTCTACACACTGGGATAACTTTTTCCCGTGCTAACTTATGGGAGATATTCCGGGGTATCTGGAGTCGAACCCAGGACACTGTAAGCAAAAGTAACAATAATTCTCAATAGCTATTGCGAGCGTCTAGCAACACTGAAAATTTCATTTTTCTAGATTACGGTCAAGTGCTCAAAATTAATTTACAAAAATGGCGCAATGCTTTTCTTATGGGAAAAAACGCAACTTTCGGAATTTATGGAGTCGAACTCATGTCACTTAGGTGAGCAGTCTCATTTTATCTGTAGGTTTCTCTATTATATCTACAAAAACTGAAACTTTCAGCTCTCTAGCTTTTGTAGTTTGGGCTAAGCATTAGTATCCTCCTATATGTTATATATATCTATGTTATGGTTCCACGTCAAAACAGCGAACGTCAAAACAGCGCACGTCAAAACAGCGAAAACAAAAACGGCGAATGGACAAAACAGCGAACGTCAGAACAGCGAAAAATGGCTATGTAAAAAACAGCGAACCTGAAAATGGCTGAACTAAATATAGCAAAATACATTTACATATATGCTCTGCAAGCCGCCAATGGCGTGTGGCAGGGGGAAAATACAGTACATTATAATTATATGCGAATATTTCAGAAATGTCAGTAATAAAGTACATCCAAAATCTTTAAAATTCAATGGATTTGAGATAGAAATTCTAATTTTTGAATTTTTTTTTAGGAACATCGAAAAGTCGAAAAATTTACCGAGATACATACAAATGAATCGAAGGTCTCGTAAAGAATTACCACAGTCGAGATAGATTAGATTTCTTGAAAGGAATCGCCCAAAATTTTCATCTTCAAGCATAAGGCTTTTTGAATTCATTATCTTTCGTAATATTTTTCTTACAATTTTTGACATACCTTAAAAAAACGTACTTTCAAGTATCTTTTTTAATGTTTTAACAGTAATTTGAAAATGTATTAGTTTTGACTTTTAATGTAAATATATGTCCTTATTCATTATCTACTAATTTTCTATTTCTTTCGTGCACTCTGTATCATAGTCGCCCATTATGTAGAACTAAAGTACTTTAGATCTAAGTAATACGAATGGATTTTTTAAACGAATTTGGAGCCATAATAATAAATCTTTAAAAAGTTTTTGATAATGAAATCAATAAAAAACAAGCTAATGTCGTTCTTTTAAACTGACCTACTACCACTAAAAAATCTGGTAAATTTTTCTATAGGATGTAGAATTCGTTTTTTATGTTAATTTTAGCAATTCCAGTAAATTCAACGCACTTTTGAAATATTCACTTATAACTATACTTTTCTGGTTTAACATTTCCAGCTATATAAAATTTAATAACTTGCAATTATTAATACCTATAACAGCTACAATACTGACTTTTGCTAAACTGTGTTCAGCCATTTTGACGTTCGCTGCTTTTTACATTCCGATTTTTCGCTGTTTTGACGTTCGCTGTTTTGACGTTCGCTGTTATGAGGTTCGCTGTTATTCATGCGCTGTTATGGCGTGATACCCTATGTTATATCCTCTGTAAGAAACGTCGATATATAATGATAACTAATAGGAGGATATTAATGTCCAGCCCAAACTACTAAAGTTGGAGAGCTGAAAGTTTCAGATTTTGTAGATATAGGAGTATACTAATGTTTAGGCACTTCCAGATGTGCTGGGGATTCGAAATTTTTTCTTAGGTAGGCTTTGTTGCAAAACCGCCTAGAAAAAACGAAAATCATGATAAAGTTCAACAATGCGGCCGCTAAAAATTCTCAATTATTTAAACAAATTTTCAAGGTTTATGTATTTTCAAATGTGCTACGGTGCTGAAATTTTTTTTAGAGGTAGAATTTCTAAAAAAAAGGAAATAGGGATCATACAAATTTTGATATTTTAATTTTTTTGGCAGTTAAAAATTCTTAAAATTTAAACAAATAGATAACTGTTTAGGTACTACGGGATGAGCTAGGAAGCTGAAATTTTCAAATTATATAAAGTTTAGTCTTTATAAACAAATAAATATCTCAGAGTAGTTATAAAATTCTTATTGCGGCTGTTAAAAATTATATAAATTTAAAAAATTAGATAAATTTTATTTCACTTCTAATTGTGCTACAAATTTAAAATTTGGCATAAATGTGTGGCATTATTAACCCAATGTGAAAAACGTATAATATTCCTAAAATTGCAAAAATTAGCAATTGTTTTACTCCATTATTGTTACAAGAAAAAAAAACGAAAATCGGTCCCGAGGAGAAGTCTTTTGAATTAAAGAAATATTTCTCATGATGAAATATCTCTCTGAAAAATTAATGTTTTTTCAAGGTGAGATGAAATGCTTGCAGTATGCAAGCGCCTTTTACTAGTTAATAAATATTCGTGTCTGAATAATTAACCCTTTAATTCTAACAATCTCATTTTAATTTTTACTATTTTCACCAAATAAATGGTTCAAATAAGAAACCATGCTTAAAAGAAGCGAAAGATTATTCTAAGATTCAAATCATGTCAATTCCAAAAGAATGGTTCTCACCAGAGCTTCAAAAAATGTCAATCAACGAAATAAAAGACTTGAAGAGCAAAGAGTGAATCAGGCGAACGACAGAGCATCAAAAATTACTGACCAAAGGAATGAAGAAAGGTATGAAGAAGATAGATCGAGACAGGAGAGTGTAAGAGCAAAAGAAACTAAAGGGATTTACGACTTCAAGGACAAAGAAGGTGAATGATATCACAGAAGGTTGTACAATAAGAAAACTTATATAACCATTCTTTAATTTCAACCAAAATATAATCTTTAACTTCTTCCTCCCTTTAATACTTATATGTACACTTTGCTTTCCCTTCACGTGAATATTTATATGCATCAATTAAACCAATTATACTTATTAGATTATAATAACATTTTCCATGTCATACCAACGCACCTTTTATCGCCAAATTCGATTTCAAAGTCCGGAAACTCATTTTGTTTCGTGGGATTGACTTTAAAATATTTACGTGACAAATTAGACCCACAAAATCAGCCCTTGCATGGGATAACGTATGGTTAAGCTAAATTTGAATATATTTTCAAAAGTGTTTCCACCGGCTGCATTCCTAAAGCTTGAAATAATTCCTGCCCAAGGTTTTAATGTTTATGAGATTCATGACCACATAATATGATGCAGTTTCTTCCACTAAAAATCAATTCGAGTTAAAAAACTATATTTAAAAGTGATTCCATCGATTGTTTATTATGATTATTTGATAAAAAATAGTCGCAAAATTTGTCGATAAATGATGCAGGAAGAATTTATTTATTTGGGCATAAGATGGGAAGACAAGAAATATTGCATACCATTTAAACACTACAATAAAAATTAACCTGGTTTCATTACTTGGTTTTATTTTCAAATATTTCTCGATATTTATTTTCCTGACTTAAAAACCCCTAGCAACGCCAGGTACTTTCAGCTAATAGTGTTATATAAACACGCGTTAGTTTTGCCGCATAAATACGCGTGATTAATTTAATATTTCGTTCGATTGTATATGCAATATTTTATAAATAAATTCGGCATCATATGTTCCGTTTGGATCATCTTGTTCTTTTATCGAAGCCCTGAGAACATTTTTCAAATAAAAAAGCATAAATTTCAACCTAAACTATCTGAAATATAAATTGAGCTATCTGATTTCAAATAGTCTTATCTTATTGGATCACTAAACTCTCATCAGTTCGAGCATAATAAAATGTATTCAGCGGCCAAAAAAAGGCACATTTACTGCTAGTATGTTAAAAAGATTTTCAATCTGTGTTCCGTGCTAGCTTGACGGGATTCCGTGAGAGAATAAAAGAGAAAAATATTGCTGCTCTGTTCGTTAGAGTTTGGGAAATAAATTATTTTAAATATAAGGACTCCGTTCGAGTTGGAGATTGTGAATTTTTTTCTGTCACAGTGACAAACTGTTCCAGTGACAAACAAATACCTGTGACTCGTACCTGTTACTTGAGTCACCGGTGACATTTTCATTGCATTAACTTTGTGCTGGTGGAGCTGATGACAGTGGTAGCGCCATCAAACCAAATATCGGCCGATAATGAGTACCCACTTACTTGGTAGCCTGGTGGTAGGTAGTAATTATTAAAACTGAGTAGTGAAGTAGTGAGCAAAAAAATTAAAAAATTTAAATTAGAGAAAATTAGATATATTTCAGATAATAATTATATAATATATTATAAATGAACGTTTCTAAGGAACACATCATGGTACCACAAGAATTATATTATGTAGCTATATATATCGCTCACCAACCTCAAGTCATCATATTGGTGAGTGCTCACTGGGCTTCCTTATCCCAACAACTTGTTGCCATCCATTTATCCCATTTACCTTTTCTCTTATGTAATCATTTATATATATATATATATATAATATATATATATATATATATATATATATATATAATACCACAAGAAATACGTACAATAGGAAAATTTTTTTAAACTTTGCATACTTGACTATAGAAAATATTTACTTAATCAGTGAGTTACTACGTAACTTACTAAATTTGTTACTGCCACTAACAAATTTAGGAAAGTACCAATAATTAAACACACAAGCTTTAAGCGTAATCGTTAAAAATATTTTATTCTTGAATTTATAATTCTTAGCTATTAAATTGTCTGTCAAAACAAGTACAATATTGGATCAACTAGAAAACCGAAGCAACAACAATCGAAAATAGAATCATGTACAGTGCCATTCATTGTATGATACGAGAAAATTCAACTTTTGAATGAAAAACAGAACCTTCCAACACCGTCAATAAAGAATTAAAAATTCCTCGTGATTTAAACATCTCCAGGAAAACAATTAACAAAAAGTTGAAGTTATGAGAAAAGTGCGAGCAAGTGCGATAAATGTGGCCACGGCAATGGCTTGAAAACATATCCTTGTGATGTAACGATTATGTATGAATCGCGAGAAAACGAATGCGACCGAACGTGATCAATCCAAGTCACAGACTGAAATCTGAAGTATAGAATGGTTGTGGGAAACACTGCGTAGTGCATTTCCTCCTTAATTTGTAAATATATTTGAGTAACAAACAGCACGTTCGGTGACGTCATATTAAGCCTCTCAAGAAATGCAGGCGATAGGAAAGATGCGTGATAAAGTGGACACACGAAGAAACCATGGGTAAACAAGGCGGTCCTTGCGATCCCAAGAGCTTTCGTGAACATCCGAGTCTCTTCGATCTGACATGGAGAATTAGACAATTAGTATCCTGATATCCGGACGAACCACTTCAGGATGAAAGAACATCAAAATTAATCGGACACGTATTTTTTCTTATACTCCTAATGGCCACTCCTTCAAATGTTATTAACATTTAAATGGTACGAAAAACCTGCTGATTTCTTTAAATTCCCCAAAAATCTCACACCTTGCACAGAAGCGTCGTAGCCGAGCGCTTCAGGGTGCTGGTAACTTTCTTTTAACCTGAGGTCGCGGGTACCTCCATACCTCCATACATCCCCTCCCTCCATACAGTTCGTCTCGGCCGTTGGTACAAAGTTAGGACTCGGGTGGATGGGAGTGGGACTAGGGACTGCACCACTTCTCCTGTTCCACGGAGCTCGCGGTGACTGAATCTGTGACTGGCTGTGACTTCCATACCTGTTATTTCCCGCGCATACCTGTCACCGGTCACAGTTCCCCGTTAGTCACTGTGACAAAATAGCAGTGACTGCAAAAACTCCCCAACTTTAGGCTCCGTGACTTCAGAAAACCCCAGGTAGAGTATTTTTTATCCACATACGCAACCAGGGCCGTCTTAAGGCACACGGAGGCCATGGGTCGTAAATTCGTCGGGGCCCCCTTCCCCATTTGCGGATCAAATTTTTTCATTGAGTGTTACATAATAATATACAGTATTACGCTATTTATGGGGTGGATGGCAGGGGGATATAAAAAATAGCGGAAAAATTAAAATATTAAATAAACAAAATCTATAAACTCACGATTTCTTATTATATATTTATTAAAAATTCAATGAACAAAATCGAATTGGCTATTTTTTCTGTTTCTTTCGTCATGTCTAATAGTTCGTAAGTATTTCTGACCTTTTTGTCTCTGCTTTATTTCTCCTCTCCAAATTTTGAGGCACCCCTCTAAAGTGAGGCCCTGGGCCAAGGCCCATTCGGCCCCGTCTTTAAGATGGTTATATACGCAACTGCATATAATTACAGTTTCCAGTATTAAATGCAAAATAATTCATCAAATGACACATATAGATTACATCTAAAATTGAAAAGATATAAACAAATGAGTAGTTTAAAGAAAAAATATTAAAGCTTTAAAAATCTTTCGATGTCATTACGAAACCCCTCTTGTACGCGTAATTAGTACTCCACATGTACACTTTTATTCTATTACTAGCGTAATTGCCCGTCAAATAGTATGCGTAGATTAAGTATTAAATTTAAGGCACTTCCCATTCTTCCTCCTTTTCTCTCTTCCTCTCTCCCATCCTATATATATATATATATATATATATATATATATATATATAAAAGCACTGGTGGTGTAGTGGTTAGCGTGTCGGCTTTCTATTGCAAAGTTCGGGGGTTCAAACCCCTCGAATGGAGGTTTTATTAAAAAAAAAAAACTATCATCAGTGCCTGGCAGTAGGCAGCAGTACTGTCAGTATGGTATAGAGCCGAAAACAAATGATGTTGGTTGGGTCTATATCCAATACAGCTGTAGGCGTGATCAGGACGATTTGAACGGCTACAGTACTGCGATGTGGAAAGCAAGAGGGAAACTACCACATTACAATCCCTAGTAAAGATTATATGGTTGGACAATATGAGTTCTCTCGAGGTAAAACAATCCGGAGGTAAAATAGTCCCCCAATCGGATCTCCGGGCGGGGACTGCCTTGAGGAAAACATTTGTCGAAAGTAAATTACGAATAGGGACTTGGAACGTAAGAACTATGAGAAAGGCAGGAAAGCTAGAGAACTTGAAAGAAGAAATGAGAAGAAATAGAGTTGACATTATAGGGCTAAGCGAAACTAGATGGGAGGGAGAAGGACAGTTCGACTCGGAAGAATTCACAGTAGTTTATTCTGGAGGAAATAGTGGGGAAAGGGGAGTAGCTCTGGTACTTAGGAAAGATATGATGAAAAGCGTGACAAAGATAATAGCAACGAACGATAGACTGATGGCAATAAAGCTAAAAGCAGTCCCAGTGGACATGCTGATAATCCAGGTATATATGCCAACGTCAGCTCATGACGATGAAGAAATAGATGAGATCTATGAGCAAATTAATGAAATTTACGAAGAAGACGGAAGAGGAAAGGTAAACTGCATAATAATGGGAGATTGGAACAGCATAGTCGGAGAAGGACAGGAAGAAAATGTTGTCGGGCAATACGGACTTGGGAAGAGAAATCGAGGAGGGGAGAAACTCGTAGAATTCTGCATCAATAATGACCTTGTAGTGACTAATACATGGTTCAAAAACCATAAACGAAGGTTATACACATGGAAAAGCCCAGGAGATAGAATGAGATGCCAAATAGATTACATCCTTGTAAAACAAAGATTCAGGAACAGCATAAAGAATGCCAAGGCATTGCAAGGAGCAGACATTGATTCAGATCACAGCCTTCTAATACTTGACGTGAATACAAAGCTCAAACAAATAAGAAAAACGAGAAGAGAAAGACAGACCTGGGACCTAGAAAAACTGAAAGAAAGGCAGGATGTAGTCAGCATGAAGCTGGAAGATAACCTAAGAAAGTTGGAAAACAAACCGAAGACCGTCGATATAGAATGGAATGAAATTAAAACCAGTATCAAGGATACCTTGGATAAAGAGATTGGAAAACTAGAGAAGAAAATCAGAAAACCATGGATCACGAAGGAAATGCTGGAGAAAATGGATGAGAGACGAAAATGGAAAAACGTAAACAGTGAAGAAGGTAGAGCCAACTATAGGCGTATAAACAATGAGTTGAGAAGGGTAACAGATAAAGCTAGAGAAAATTGGCTAAAAGGAAAATGTGATGAAATAGAAAAAATGGAGAAGTTAGGCCGGTACGATATGATGTACGCTAGTGCACTGGAATTAGAGGATAAGAAGTCTAATGGAATTTGTGGTAAAGGAATTATGAATACGGATGGGAAGATAGTCTCAGAAACAAAGGATGTAGCACAAGTATGGGAAGAATACATTAAGGAATTATACAGCAAACAGGCAGGAGCGGCAAAAATAGAACTGCAAAATGAGGAAAACATTGAAGAAGACAACTTAGGACCAAGTATTATGGAGAGCGAAGTAGAAAAGGCGATAGTGGAACTAAAGAAGGGGAAAGCCATGGGCAGCGATGGAATACCGGCTGAGATACTTAAAGTCATAGGATCAGAAGGACTAAAAGCGATCACGAAATTAATTAATAAGATTTACGACACGGGAGAGTGGCCTCAGGATTTCCTAGAAGTAACAATGATCCCTCTAAAGAAGAAGCCAAAGGCAATGCAGTGTAAAGATTACAGAACTATAAGCCTTCTGTCACACACATCGAAGATCATCACGAGGATTCTTAATAAAAGGCTGGAGAAAAAGGCAGAAGAAATAATAGGGGAAGATCAATTTGGTTTCAGAAAAGGACGAGGAACTAGAGATGCTATAGGAGTAGTTAGAATCATATCAGAAAGGGCAATAGAATACAGTCAAGATATCTGCGCATGTTTCGTAGACTGGCAGAAGGCCTTTGATAGAGTAAATTGGGTAAAGTTGATGAAGATATTAAAGGATATAGGTGTAGACTGGAAAGACAGGAGACTGATTAGGAATCTATATGAGAATCAAGTTGTAAAGGTCAGGTTTGATAATGTGGACACCTGCGGAATAAATATCGGTAGAGGAGTAAGACAAGGCTGCTGCCTATCGCCAACCCTATTCAATATATATGGAGAAAGTCTAATGCAAGAAGCTTTAGAAGGCACAGGGGATTTCAAAATTGGAGGAAGGATTATAAGAACAGTAAAATACGCAGATGATCAAGTACTTCTAGCAAGAAAGGAAGAGGAGCTACAAAAAATGATAAATAGACTAGTGATAACAGGTAGAAAATACGGTATGGAAATAAACACAGAAAAATCCAAGGTCATTCGAATATCGGGTAAAGAAGAGAATCTGAACATAACTATTGGGGGAAAGCCATTAGAACAAGTTTCAGAATATAAATACCTTGGAAGTATCATAACACGAGAGGCAAAATGTACGGATGAGATCAGAACTAGAATAAGAAAAGCAAAAGCTGCTTTCAGGAGATAGAAACAACTACTTACAGGGAATATAAGGGAAGATATCCGCAAGAAGTTGATAAAATGCTACGTATGGAGTATAGCATTGTATGGGGCAGAAACATGGACGCTAAGGAAAAATGACATCAAATACTTGGAAAGCTTTGAAATGTGGACTTGGAGGAGAATGCTGAAGATAAAATGGACAGATAGGATGAAAAACGATGAAGTGCTACGAAGAATAGGAGAGAAGCGAATGATTATACAGACTATCAGAAAGAGGAAGGCTAACTGGGTTGGACATTACCTGAGGAGAGAGAGTATGATTAAAGACGTGTTAGAAGGAAAACTAGATGGGAAAAGGGAAAGAGGTAGGAAAAGGTTTCAGCTGATAGACGATTTGAAAGGGAAAGAGAGTTATCAAGAAATAAAGAGGACAGCGGAAAATAGGAATATATGGAGAACCAGGTTTAACCAAGAATAATCACGGACCTGTCTACGGACAGACTACCTATGATGATGATATATATATATATATATATATATATATATATATATATATATATATATATATATATAAAGACCATATCAATCAATCAATCAATCCTCCTCCCTCCTCTCTCTCATTCTCTCTCTTATTGAAAAATGCAAAGCACGCTTTCCTTACATATATAGCTTATGGATTGAAAAGACAATATAATCTAGAGATTTAACATTGACACAGTCGGCAAGTCAACATATCGTTAAAAAGCTTTAAATAACTTAGATATTTATGTTACCCAAAGAGAAATTTGCTTGCTCAGTTTGTATTCTAATGTTTTTTTCATGATATTTATTTACTAATAATACCAATTCATTAAGTTTTTAAAAATTATAATACCATTTTCATTATTCTTTAAATAAAAATTGTTACAAACAACCCAATCACCTGCGCCACCAGTTCACCGACGGAGAAAGAAATAATTTAGCTACGTTATATAGTTTTATAAACAAGATGGAAAAGTATACTCCATAAATGGAATACACAGAGATTTCAAGGGCGTTCTTAATGGGAAATGCGTATGAATCAGTATCGAAAGATTGGGCGATTTTCGAATTTTTATCTCCGAAACTGTCGTAATTGTATGGTCTCGGGGACTATCTTGTAGAAAATGTTGTTCTCTATCCAAATAAATTTTTAAATCTATACCTTACAGATCATATAAGAGCATGGGAGAGAAAAATATGGATTTTTAATTGTTGTTTGCTGAGAGAACCGTCTTCGCGATCGATGTAAAAAAATGTGGTTTTGCTCGGGATTTTCTCGAATTTTTATCTCCGAAACCATAACTCGTAATTATGTGGCCTCATGGATTTTCTTGTAGTAAATGATGTTCTCTACGGATGGACGGACCAGACGTGCCCATAAAGCGTTCCGCTATTACCGCTTTGCTGGTAAAGAACGCCTAAAAATCCCGTCTAGGCCTGAAGGGCTTTGAGGTCCGAGAGACGCTAGGAGCGGGGTAGGCGGCCGTAGGGCGGTGCACCTACCATTATTTAAACGTATCACTTGAGCGATTTCCAATAGTAAGCAAAGTGAGGTGATAAGTATAAGATATTTTATTTATTTTTCTTTAAAACGGTCTAGGTCTGAAGATATTTGGTCAATTGTTTGTAATTGTAATTTGCAAAGAATAGTAGTCTTAAGTCGAAAAATCGATTTTTACATGTTATCTTATGGGAAATGGAAATTATCTACTGGAGTCGAACTCGGGTCTTTTTGGACATTTTTTCGTAAATGGCTTTTACTATAAGAACCGAACATTACTAAGAAATTTCAATCTTATACCTACTTGGAAAGTTTGTTAAAAATAGTATTACAATCAATCATAAATAGTTCATATTAGTCGAGCGTGACCAGATTTCTTAAATAGACATTCTTCTCGAAATTCCTCTTATTACTTATTATAAGTTGCCTTATGGAATCGAAAAAAGTTATATCGTTAGCTAGACAAGCATGAACATAAATATTTATCTCAGCTAATTAATTCATAATAATTTGCAAAAACATATTTTAACGAGTTAACCTTTCTAATTCTGACCATA
Source organism: Tanypteryx hageni (assembly GCA_028673005.1). Taxonomy (NCBI): domain Eukaryota; kingdom Metazoa; phylum Arthropoda; class Insecta; order Odonata; family Petaluridae; genus Tanypteryx; species Tanypteryx hageni. The sequence goes on from CM054118.1 coordinate 97,888,254, forward strand.
GATCAAAGGGACCGCAAACGCATGCTTTGGTTTCACTAGATCCATGAAAACGGTCGAATTTTAATGAAAGTTTTTAGCCATGGCATTTCGTTCATCAAAACCGCAAACCGCAGACCGAGTGGGGACGCCTTAGTCAAGAAGAGATCTCCCTCCAAAATTCTCTTCCCAGCTGAAGGCTAGTTCAGGCAGATAAACACGGGAAGGAGTTAGAAGGGGAGAATGGCGAAGGGGATGGGATTATGACATGGAAGACGTCCTTTCGGCTGCGATATTTTCCCATCGTATGATTAGATGGTGCGACAGATTTTATGGATTTTTAAGTAAACCAGTAGATAACTAGTTGGAAAAGCATACTCCATGAATGAAATACGCAGAGATTTCAAAGACGTTTTTATGGAAAATACGTATAACATGGCATCAAAAAACTGAGTGATTCTCGAATGTTTATCTCCTAAACTATAAGTCGTAATTATGTGGTCTCGCGGACTTTTCGTGGTAAATGTCGTCCTAACAGATTATATAAGAGGGAGGGCGAGAACATATTGTATTTAATTGTCGATTGACGGATTCCATTAAGCGAGATACGAATAAAATTTTATTTATTTATATAATGTGTAAGTACTGATTGACGGATGCAGGTCAAAATCTCAATTGCGCGATTACTTCGAATAAGGATAACTAATCCTTAATTTCATTAAAATCCCTTCATCGGTTCAGGAGATGAAAGTTACGACAGACGGACGGACGAATGGACGAGAGGTGGCCATAAGGCGTTCCGCTACGACCGCTTCGCTGGTAAAGAACGCCTAAAAACCATTAGCGTCTGTAGGATGGGAGTGTGAAAGCGATTTCTAGAAATTGACGCTGCAATCTTTGTGAGGGTGTTAATTAAGGATAAAATTGAATGCTGGCGGCGGCCTGGGTTCGATCGAGGTTCCATCTGTCGCTTGCTTGAAAAGACACGGGAGAGGAGAGGTAAACGTCTTTATTCTTTAGCCGAGTATATTTAAATCCAAATATGATGTAATTAATGACGCATATGTTTGTGTAGCATATAATTGTTTTCATTATACGAGCTATTAATTCTTTGAAAAAGCACCCATCTATGTTACTATATGGAGTCAAAATATTTGCTATGATCAATAATATTGGTATTTGAAAAATATGAATAAATAATCTCAAAATATAAAGACGAAAATATTATTAGAATAACAAATAATATATTTCTTCCAGATATATTACAGGATTTTACACAACTATCATAATACTTTCTTTAAGTTTTTAGGTGTTCTTTACAAAAAGTGAAAAAAGAACCTCTTATGGTTAGGTCGTGTCCGTCTATCTGTCTGATTATCTGCGACGAAGAAATGAACGTAAATACGTCTCTTTTCTTTACTTAAACGCAGCGTTTGTAAGGGAAGAGAAATGGATAATTTACGTCGAAGGAATGAACGTGAACATAAAAATTACATTACTACCATTAGAGTGAGGTAAGTTTTAAATAATTGTCCATTATTTTATTAATTAAAACGGATTAAGAAATAAATCGACGAATGAAACATTCGATATTTCTTTGGTATAGCAGTTCTTAGACATTATACTAAGTCACTAATATCAATATTTTTTGACATGATTGCAAAAATCAAGAACGCCTCTGCCTCGCATGTATGCACGCATCTGGTGTGCATGTTTTCTCTCTTACTTTCCATCATAACTCGTAAAGTATTGGTCACATCAAAATATTTTTGTATAGAACTTGTAGAGCTAATAACCAAAAGTATTTCATTTCATATACATTTTTATTCTAGGAATATCCGATATCAAGAAAATCAAACGAGAATGGCGTAATTTTTTTTGAAATAGAAATATTCATGCATAGCTACCTAAATGTTGTCAACGTAAACAATCTTATTGTTTACAGAAATAAATAAGATCTACTATATTAACAAAATACATTTAATTTCTTACGCGCGCATGACTTATTTTATTAGCGGAAGGAAATGGATTATCTACGACGAAGAAAATAAGAGGTGATGTATTTTACGTGGCGGACCTTAAGTGGGCAGAAATCGAACTACGTAGTGTATATGTTAATTTCTCATAACATACGTCAGTTATCTTTATTAATGAATTAGCGGCAATATAAATGTGTTAAACACGGCTTGTTGATGGCATGATAATTATTTTTTAACAAACTTTTATTAAGTACTTTGAGAAAAACGAGGGAATCAGTGTGTTCACGAATCTCGTTCATTTTAAAGAGACATATTATTAGCAAAATGAAATTAATATTTACGTAACTTAAACTTCCAGTGTATGTTTTAATGGATTATAAAGATAATTTTACAGTATTTGTTTCGTATTATTAGCAATTTGAAATTAATATTTACGTAACTTAACCCCTCAACACCGTCAGACCTACTATTACGTCCTGCAAAAACTGTCCAATCGGCCGTCAGGCGTACTATTACGTTCTGCGTCAGCCCTGATTTATTTCATCTTTTGACGCTAAAGACTTCTTTAAATCTAAATAACCTATATATATTTTGAAAGAGGAAGCTTTGGACTTCCAATCTATATTTGTCCTGTATTTTCTTTCTCTTTTAAAAAATATATAATCAACGTTGAATTTTGCGATAGAATTTTCAATTTTGCTATGATATGACGGTGTTTCTCCGCATAAAAGTCGCTTTTCAATGCAGCAAGGAACCTTTCCTTGGTGTTTGAAATGCAATGTAGGAACTGTGTATCATTTCAAAGGAAAGCACGTTTTTTCTCCTCTTTTTTCCTGGTGGAGACATTTGGCTTATGTCATGCGACAAAGGTCTTCGTCGGTATGTCAAGTAAGAAAGAAAAACATCTTATGTCTGTCTATGCACAGCTTATTACAAATGTTTACAATGCAATTAATGAAGAATGGAATTAGGTTGAGTAAAAACATGTCTGTAAACATTCCCTTCCATCACCGCGCGATCCTTCGTTCATCGCTTCATAGGAGAGCGTCAACGTCAAAACAGCTGATTTCAAAATCCAAGGCCGACATTCTTCCGATAATTTAGTGCCACGCCTCAAAGAGAGGCATTTTGTGAGAAGGATCCCCTCTACAGGGAAAAAGGCGACGCCTCAAAGAAAGTGCATTGTTTGCACTAAACCTGGAAAGAGGAAGGATACGATACGAAAAAGGTCTGAATGTTAAGGAATGGCTTTTTACGTGATTCATATATGCGACGCAAATTTATAACGTTTGTTAATAATAAGATGCACTGCAAAAAACTATGAAAATAACTATAAAAATAGTTAATTACAAAAAATTTCAATAGGAAGTTAACTGAAAAAAAATTAATGAAAAACACGGTTTTAATTATAAATAATTCGGGCGCCTTCCCTCTCTCGTACTAAAACATTCAAAACACACTTTCCTTACGCATATAGTATAAGGGCGACAATACAATCTCGAGGTTTAACAATGACACGGTCGGAAAGACAACATATCTTTAAAAAGCTTAAAATTTTCCAATAAATGTGATTTAAACGTATAACTTGAGCGATTTCGAACCGAAGGCAAAAGTCGATGATAACAGTAAAAATCTATGTTTATTGTTATTTATAATATAATTTTGCAAAAGAATAAAAGCCTGCAAGTGGAAAAGGGTATTTTAAGTGATCTCTTATGGGGAATTATATAGAGCGTTCCGGCGGACCAACGGACGGACGGACAGACGGATGGACGGACCAACGTACAGAATGAGGATATTATCTATTATCTAATTCTTCCTTTGAAATAGTTTTGTTAGATACATTTTTGGTAATTTCAAATCTTTGTCAATTATTGTTGCACTGATTCACCTTGTTCTGAGTTTTAACTTCAGATTTCTTTATGAGAGTATTTAATTTTGTATCATGGATTAACGTTTTTTATGGAATTTGTGAGTAATGGTCTCATGCATTTTTTGTTAGAAAATATTCCACCTTTCAAAGCCAAAATTATTTAAATGTTTAGTTATTTTTAAATGTAGGTCATAAGCCGAAGTTTCTAAGGAACTTCTCTTGGCATACAGGCTTCTGATTTCTATTTGGAACCATTTATTTATAGCCAGTTGTATCACTTTAGATGTTACATGATTTTTTGTTTTGGGAAAGATGTGCATGAAATTTGGTGTCACTTTTTTCTCTTTGCATAGTTACAAGAATTTTATGTCGGCTGCTATGTTGTTAGTTCTGGTATGTAAATTATGAAAACGGTTGAGGTCCTTAGTCGATAATGTAAAAAGGGCTTGATTATTATATGTCTATGTGTTAAAATCGAACAAAAACAAAAAGCAACAACGACAGATGAGAAATATCGAAACAACACCAACGTAGTTAAAACCGAAAGATCGCAGAGCACGATCAAGGTAGCCAAACAAACAAATGAAAAAACCAACAACGACAAGCGAGAAATGTCGGAGCTGCAACTACGATGAACGTAGCCTCAGCCAACCGATCGTAGAGCGCAATCAAGGTAATCAACAAAATTAATTGTGGCACAACCACGAAATGGACTGTCACACGAACGTCTGACAGGAACCAACAAGACATACGAAGAGACTGGCAGACAACAACGTCTGCCAGAAAGCCAAGCAATAGGTAGGTGCTCAGACGAATAATTGAAAAAGAAAAATGAAAAAAACCAACAAAGACCGGCGCGAAAATATCGGAGCTACGATGAACGTAGCCTCAACCAACCGATCGTGGAGCACGATCAAGGCAATCCCCAAATTTAATTGTGACACAGCCACGGAATGGACCGTCAGACAACCGCATTACAGGAACCAACAAGACAAACGATGAGACTGGCGGACAACACGATCTGACAAAAACCAAAGTTTAGCCACGAAAAGCCGGAATTGCTTTTATTATAAAAGTTGGTGACTTGGTTAACTTATGGCTCGATTTTTATCGGTGAGACGACACCTTCATCCATAAAATTTGTCAAAAACCCGATACATTTCGCCCACTAAGTGGGCATCTTCAGTGGCGAACTTGAATCGACAGTGACTTGAAAGTCAACTGTGAGGACAATGAGGATTCGGGTGTTGAGGGGAACGAAAAACAAAAGAATTACGAAAACTCTTTAGGCGCCAATGTTATGATTGTCTGTTAGTTTGTACAAGTCCATATCTGTATTCATGATTGTTTGCCGGTTTTTGTAAATCTTCAGGGGTCTCCTGAGGAGACCCCTGAAGATGGCACTTGAGGAAGGTGCCGAAACGTCGGTAGACAACATATTCACCTGGCTGGAAACCCGGGAACTCTTCACCTCATCTGTTTTTTGGCCGATCGGATGGAAGGAGTTGTTGGGGATAAAATTGTTGCTGTGTGTGGCTTTTCTAAAAATGTCAAACTCAATTTGGTGTTTATTTTTTATAATTAGCAAATCCGAAAATGGTAAAGTGTTGTTTTGTGCTAATTCACGAGTGAATTTTATCGTTGGGAATAAATTACTGAGTTGATTAATAAAGTCCTCTAATTTTTGTTCGTTTAAATAAAAAATCGCAAACCTTTGCGAAGTCTGTCAGAAATCTAAATGTAATAAAGCTCATTTCTCCTTATAAAATTAGGCAAATGACATTTTGAATTTCATGATTGTTTTTTAGAATTTATATATGCAAATTTAATCGCTTCTCCATTACGAAAAAGGTAATATCCCAGTATTGAAATAAAAAAAAGAAGATGTTTCGCTTTGCGGTTGAATGTCGTTAAAAATGCCCACGGTCTACACGCAGTTGACTGAATAATAATAGTCTGCAATCATTAACGTTGCAATCTATTAGGTTTGACCTTGCTACAACAATAATTTTGATGCTTCATAAAAAGCACGAAGTGAATAACGTAATTCTTCCGTCTTTTTGAAGGATCAATCAGAACTCTGATTCAATCGGAGGCAACAATGTGCTTTGCCTCGGAAACACTCCCTGAATGAGTACGAAAAAGCCATAAAATTTCTGAAAAATATTCCGTGTAACATCTATACTTCGCATGAATGAGATATTTTATATTTTATCCGTAGAATATATCAAAAACGGAGAATTTCGGTCCATATCTACGTATTTTAAGGAAGGAAGGAAATAAACCTTACACATTGAAAAAATGAAACTACTGTGTAAACATATGAGCAAATATAATTGCCTCCTGGAGCCCAATCTAGGACACTTTTGTATACGAAAATAGGTTCCCCGGAGTCTCCTAGTTGGCAAAAATAAAATGGCGTTTAAAGCATTTCTATATGACAAACTATTCAAGAGATAAAAAGGGGGCAACGTACAGAAGGACAGATGGACAGACATTGAGTAATTATATATATATATATCCTTACAGAGGAAGAGGAGTAATATACATACTAGTAGAAGGTGCTTGCATGCTGAAAGCATTTCATCTCACCTTGAAAACATTAATTTTTCAGACGGATATTTCATCATTACAAATATTCTATTAATTCTAAAGATTTCACCTCTGCAGCGATTTTCGTTTTTCCTACATGTAAAAATAATAGTTTAAAACGATCCCCAAATGTTGCAATTTTAAAAATTTTACATTTTCTCCATTATGGGGTACTAATGCTATACATTTGAGCCAAATTTTAAAGCTGTAGCACCTCTAGAAGTAAAATAATATTTATCTAATTGTTTAAAATTTAAACATTTTTAACGGTTGCCGCAATATATATATGGAGAGATTGAAATGTTTATTTGTGCAAATGCACTGTTCTGTAAATAATTTGAACATTGCAGCTTCCTAGCTCATCCCGTAGAACCTAAAAAATTATTAAACTTTAATGTTCAAATGGGGTTAAAACAACCCTAAAAAATTAACAATTTTAAAATTTTCCATTTTTATAGTTGGTTATGAGAAAAGTTCTATAATCTTGCAAAATTTCAGCTTCCTAAACTTATTAGATTAGTCTACACACTGGATTGCGTTTTCCCATGCTAACTTATGGGAGATATTCCGGGGTCTCTGGAGTCGAACCCAAGACATTGTAAGCAAAAGTGACAATAATTCCTAATAGATATTGCGGCCATCTAGCAACACTGAAAATTTCATTTTTCTAGCTTACCGGCAAGTGCCCATAATTAATTTACAAAAATGGCGCAATGCTTTTCTTATGGGAAAAACGCAAATTTCGGAATTTCTGGAGTCGAACTCATGTCACTTAGGTAAGAAGTCTCCTTTTATCTGTAAATTTCTTTATCATATCTACAAAAACTGAAACTTTGAGCTCTCTAGCTCTTGTAGTTTGGGCTGGACATTAGTATCCTCCTGTTATATCCTCCTCTGTAAGAGTCGTCGATATATAATGATAGTAGTTGGTGCTTGCAGTATGCAAGCATTTCATATCACCTTGAAAAAACATTCATTTTTCAGACAGGTCTTTCATCATTAAAAAATATTCTTTTGATTCTAAAGATTTCACCTCAGCAGCGATTTCCGTTTTTCCCACATGTAAAAATAATAGTTTAAAACAATCCCCAAATGTAGCAATTTTAAAATTTTACACTTTCTTCATTATAAGGAACTAATTCTACACATTTTAGCCAAATTTTAAAGTTGAAGCACTTCTATAAGTTAAATAATATTTTTCTAATTGTTTAAATTTAAATAATTTTTAACCGGTGCCGCAATTCATATATGGCGAAATTGAAACGTTTATTTGTGCAAATTTACTATTCTCTAAATAATTTCAAAATTCAGCTTCCTAGCTCATCTCGTAGTACCTAAACAGTTATCCATTTGTTTAAACTTTAAGAATTTTTAACTGCCAAACAAATTAAAATATTAAAATTTTTTTATTCCCTATTTCGTTTTTTTAAGAATTCTAATTACAAAAAAATTTCAACTCTGTAGCACATGCGGAAATACATAAACCATGAAATTTGTTTAAACAATTGCGAATTTTTAGCATTGTTGCACTTTTTCAAGATTTTCGTTTTTTCTAGTCGGTTTTGTACAAAATCCTACTATGAAAAAAATTTCGAATCTCCAGCACATCTGGAAGTGCCTAAACATTAGTATCCTCCTGTTATATCCTCCTCTGTAAGAGTCGTCGATATATAATAGATAACATATAACATATAACAGGAGGGATACTAATGTTTAGGCACTTCCAGATGTGCTGGATATTCGAAATTTTTTTCATAGGTAGGATTTTGTACAAAACCGACTAGAAAAAACGAAAATCTTGAAAAAGTGCAACAATGCGGCCGCTAAAAATTCGCAATTGTTTAAACAAATTTTCATGGTTTATGTATTTCCGCATGTGCTACGGAGTTGAAATTTTTTTTATAAGTAGAATTCTTAAAAAACGAAATAAGGCTTAAACAAATTTTGATATTTTAATTTGTTTGGCAGTTAAAAATTCTTAAAATTTAAACAAATAGATAACTCTTTAGACATTACGGAATGAGCTATGGAGCTGAAATTTTCAAGTTATGTACAAAGTAGTAAACTAGCTCAAAAAACATTTCAATTATACCATAGATGAATTTCGGCGGCCGTTAATAATTATTTAAATTTTAACAATTAGAAAATATTATTTGACTTCTAGAAGTGCTACAACTTTAAAATTTTGCTAAATTTTTGTAGCATTAGTACCCCATAATGGAGAAAGTGTAAAAATTTTAAATTGCAACATTTGGGGATTGTTTAAAACTATTATTTTTACATTTGCGGAAAACGAAAATCGCTGCGGAGGTGAAATCTTTAGAATTTAAAGAACAGTTGTAATGATGAAATGTCTGTCTGAAAAATGAATGTTTCTTCAAGGTGATTTAAAATGCTTGCAGTATGCAAGCACCAACTACTAGTATGTTATATCCTCCTCTGTAAGAGACGTCGATATATAGTAGATAACAGGAGGATAGTAATGTTTAGGCACTTCCAGATGTGCTGGAGATTCGAAATTTTTTTCATAGGTAGAATTTTGTGCAAAACCGACTAGAAAAAACGAAAATCTTAAAAAAGTGCAACAATGTGGTCGCTAAAAATTCGCAATTGTTTTAACAAATTTTCAAGTTTTATGTATTTCCGAATGTGCCACGGAGTTGAAATTTTTTTAATAAGTTGAATTCCTAAAAAAACGAAATAGGGATTATACAAATTTTGATATTTTAATTTGTTGGGTAGTTAATGTTTTTAAAGTTTAAACAAATGGATAACTGTTTAGGTACTATGGGATGAGTTAGGAAGCTGAAATTTTGAAATTATTTACAAAGTTGTGTATTTGCACAAATAAACATTTCAATTTTCCATATATGAATTGGAACGGCCGTTTAAAATTATTTAATTATAAACAATTAAAAAATATTAATTTACTTCTAGAAGTACTACAACTTTAAAATTTGGCTAAAATGTGTAGCATTAGTACCCCATAATGGAGAAAGTGTAAAACTTTAAAAATTGCAACATTTGGGGATTTTTTTAAACTATTATTTTTACATGTGGGAAAAACGAAAATCGCTGCGGAGTTGAAATCATTACAATTAAAAAAATATTTGTAATGATGAAATGTTTATCTGAAAAATGAATTTTTTTTCAAGGTGAGATGAAATGCTTGCAGTATGCAAGCACCAACTACTAGTATATATATAAGATTAATAAAAAAGAAGTTGATAAGCCATGGTAAATGTAAAACAATTAAAATTATCGAGCAAAAATTGCCGTAAAACCTGACTTATGAAGAGAGAAATGGAATAATTTGCAAAAAGGGACGGTAGCTGAGAAGAGGCGGAAGATGGGGGAAAACGGCGGTGGACGGTTTTTGCTAGAGGGAGATTGAGGATTATATCGAGGGAGAGAGATATAAACGTGAAAGGGGGGGGAGAAAGTGCGTAGGACGTGTTAATGGAGGGAAGCTGCGGAGGAAGGTAGGGAGAGCCAGTCTAATGATCAAATGGATTTTTTGATCGACATGCAAATTGCGCCGTTCGCCCCATCCCCTTAAATCTCCACATATCTGTTTGTATCGCGCTGGACCTTCGAAGAGGAGGCGTCACAGCCAATTCGGCGGGCGAATCGACTACCGGACTTGGTCGCTTTGATTGCATACCGCACCCGCGGCTGGGATGAGACGCCAAAAAGAGACGCATCACGTGAATATCCTTCTTCGCCGATGCTGCGCCTCGTCAAATGACGCGAAAAGTATTCGAGGCCATCTTTTCCCAAAACAAGCGTTTCGCTTCCAGCATGAGAGCGCCTATTAACTTCGGTCTCTCCGTCCGTCCGTCTCTCCGTCCGTCCGTCCGTCTCTCCGTCCGTCCGCATGTTCGTCCTCGGCTTATACGGAATGGATTTTCATGAAATTTGGCATTAGGACTTATGAGTCAAAGACAATGAGAAGATCACATAAATGAATCGCGTGAGCCAATCAGGGGTATCACTTAAGTGGAGACAAAAATTGAACTATCCGTCATATCTCGTCAAGTATTGGTCACATCGAAATATTTTTGTATAGAACTTGTAGAACTAATACACTAAATGTATTTCTTTCTGTACATTTTTATCTTAGGATTAGCCGTTATCAAGAAAATCAAACGGAATTGTCGTGATTCGAGTTGAACTTAAAAAGTCTTGCACGGTTTACTCCATAATTGTTGCTAAAATATATATACAATATAAAGTTCAGAAACTTTTATATAAACATTTATTTCAAATAACTCGTTTCACGAAGCGAGCAAGTTTGTGATATGCTATGTATTTTCCTAACTTGTTTTTTAAAAAGTAAAGAAGAACATTTACTAGCATGTATATTATAAGCCCGTGATTGTTTTTGGGGTGCCAACTGTATTGACAGCAT